>PVLA01004934.1:102500-160863 GCA_004027455.1 Hydrochoerus hydrochaeris
CAGTGGATACCAGCATGAGGCTCCGTTTTGTGGGAACGTGGAGTCACTACCAACCCTGCCTTTTGCCTTCTTATGCACCCAGCTGTGAATCTGTGATCTGCATTTCTCAAAACCCCACTCAGGACCCCTGGGTTCTCTGAGAGGTGTCTTGAAGACCGTGCCCCTCCCAGACCCACACTTTCTGCCCTGTCTTCTCCACAGGACGTTTCAGGGCTCACAGGAATGCTCATGCTATTGTCCTTCTCACTTGCCTGCTGAGGCCCATAGCTTGGTATCCCCAACACTCTCAGTCCTTAGAATCCTGGAACAGCAATAGCTCTTCAGGAAGCCACAGAATATGGGAGCTTCATATGTTGCTCACAGGCTTGGTGCTTGTGTCTCCTGCCCCTGAACTGTGTCACACTGGGTTATCCAAGGCTGTCCTAGTGGTGACTCCTCATGGAAACCAATGGCTGTCTGGGAGGCTCATCTGGGACAAAATGAGGACAGAAGAATCCTCATTATGCTCAGCCCTCAAAAAGATTTTTCCCTCTCTTCCCCTAGAAGCTTGTCTGCAGATCACCTGGTGCAGTGTGGTCCATCACAGGCGTGGCCAGCAGGCCTGTACACCTGAATCCACGTGAAAGTTGAAGTCACCTCTACTACTAAGATCATCTCCGTCACACCCATTCCTGAACGGTGCTTAGCAAGACTACCCAGGCCCTTATGAGAGAAAGCCACAGTCCTTGTGAAGAACTGTATGGCAGAGAACACTTTCCAGGATGGGACTCAGGGGTCTGAGATAGTCTGAATTTTAGAGAGAATGTGCTACACATTCTGTGCATTGGAGAGGTCAGAAAATTCATAGGCATTGGGACCTAATCTGGCCTGAGGATTATTTGTAAGTAAAGTTCTATCAGTACGTACTGCCCATGGCCGCTTTCAGCCACCTTGGCAGAGCTGAGTAGTCAGGGCGGCAATCCTCTGCCCATGAGACATTAATTATTCACCATATGGCTTTTTCAAGAGCAATTGCTGAAACTCATTTCAAGTAACACCTCTGTATTGGGGCTTGGGGATTAAACACATGAAGACCTCCACATTACATGAATATTCAGCTGGAATTGGTAGCCCACTCCTGTATTTCCAGCTTCTTTTCAGGCTGAGGCAGGAGGATCACAGAGAGAGTGAGAGAGAGTGAGAGAGAGTACATATTTATATTTGAAAGGATGAACTACTTGAAGTCAGCTCTAGAGCGCTTTTGCTACCAAATGCCTATTGAACTGGGCTTTTTGTGTTGAAAGCCTTTTGGATTTCATAGGGCCCTCCCCAGCTTTGATGCTGTAGGTAGACAGATCCATAAAGCAGAGGGATCAGATAGAAGGAAGTCATGGGTACCATACTTTTGTTATTAAAACCATACTCATTATCAGCATGCAGTTGCTTTGAGCCCAAAGTGCTGTCTCTTGGGCCAGGGCCCTAAGACTGTTCCTGTCCCTGTACTCTAGCAGGGGAGGGGGTGGCAGGCCTTCAGAACCCGCATAGAGCACCTCGTTATGTTGAGTGTCTAAATGGTCCTGCTTCTGTGTCATTCCTGAAGTTGACCCTGGGGATCAGTCTCAACACCTGGTGATGCCTGTCTCTTAGCTTCAAGGGATCATGTGGTGCATGATCAGATTGGCAGATTTCCCTGCCACTCCCCTCAATCTCAGTGTAGTCCCAGGAACTCACTGTCCGAGGTTCTATCAGGCAGGGTGTAGGGTACCAATAGCAGGCTGTGCCCTAAAGTATTTATGTACATTCCAGAAATATTGACACAGGCATCTCTTACATGCATTCTTACATTGTTCTTTTCTATAGCCCTTTGTGATGCTTAATCAGCCAGAACATATTTAATAATCCTTTGCTCTGGGCTGAGTGTTACTCACGGTTACTGCCCCAATCTTGTTGGAAGATAAGGTCAACATATTCGCAGTTGAAAAACAGAAAGCAGCTTCTGAGTCTGAGGATTCTCTTGTGTGATCACAAGGAACTAATCCCATTTATGAAGTCTCCACCCTCATGAACTAATTGTCTCCCAAAGGCCCTCATCCTACTATCACCCCCCACACACCTTGGGATGGGGGTGAAGATTTCATAAACTTTAGGTAGATCAAATATCTAGGCCATAATACCGTTTCACAAATTTCATTTTGTTTTAACAACAAAATGTAATGCAATGGACATGAGCTGTGAAGAGGCAAAGTCAGCCATGGTAATATGAGCAGCCTTGCCAGACTTTATGGGTGTGGGCCCAGCCAGGTAAATGGCCAGTTCGCTGTGGCCAGTTCTTCAGTTCAACTGATTAGTTCAGTCTTGTGGCCTTGCTGATTTGTGCAGTTACTTCACTGTGGCGGTGAAGGTGGCATTTCAACTTGATTGACCTTGGATCCACCTGGGGGGTTGGTGGGGTGCACTGCTGGGTATGACATGGAGGCCTGGCCTGGGATCTGTGTCTGGTCTCTGGCCCCTTTGGCTTGGGCATTGCTGCCCTGCTTGTTTCCCAGCCACAATGGACTCAGCAGCTTTTATCTCTCCTCGAGAGCCAGCCAAATGTGGGACGAAACTGTGAACAAATTAAGCATCTCCATCTCCCTTCCTTTACCTTGTGGGTGTTGATTTTGTGTATCAGGGAGAACAAAGGTAATGTATTCACCATGCTCTATGGAGGGACTCTGGATGGACACAGCTGGGGTATTCGAGCAGCCATGCCCGGTGGTAGTTGTAACTTCCCTGCATCCTGTCAGTGTGTGTCCTGAAGGGAGCGGGTGACAGGCACTGAGATGTTCTCTGTGCCCAAGGTTAATGTAAATCCTCTCCATGATTGATCATCCTTGGTCCTCCCAATCCTGTCCAGTCCTGGGACAACAATGTAGATGACATCATCACTTGTGTATCGTGAGCTTCTTGTCCATCCAAAGTTGAGCACAGAGCCTGCCACCAGGAGTGTGGGGACTTTGTTTCAGAGGTGGAACGAGGCTCTCCACCCCCATTTTCACCTTCCTGATAATTACAATATTTATTTATCTTTGACACCTTTCTCTGTGCATGGTACTTACTTCTAATTTCGTTTTATCATCATCATAACACTGGCAATATTTGTTGAGTCCATACTGAGAATCAGACATACGTTTAGCACTATTCATGCATTTTGAAGTTAAATTTTCATGATAAGCCTGTGAAGTTGTGACTGTCCACATTTCGCCTGTGAGAGGACGAAGTTTTGGAGCTGTGATTTGTGTCTTATTCCTCACTTAGTCACTTTCCACCCTCACCTTCTGCAGCTTGGGCTGCCGCGTGGAAATGATAGGAGTGTGTGTTCTCACAGTTCTGGACTCTAGGAGCCAAAGTGTCTGCAGGGATGGTTTCTCCTGAGGCCTCCCCCTGCTGACCCTCGGGGTGTCTGTATCCTTACCTCCTTTTCTTCTTAGGACACCAGTCAGCTGGGCTTAGGGTCAACCATAATCAGTTCACTATGCCTTCCTTTCTTGTCCAAATACAGTTACATTATACAGTGCTAGGGGCTGGGACGTGAACAGATGAAGTGTAATGAACAGCTCGGGGATCCCTTTGAGACTTCTTTCACTAGATCAGTGTGCTCTCCAGGGAACAGAGCCAGCCTTACAATGTGCAGAGTGACACATGAGCGAGCCCCTCTGCCACCACTTTGTCAAAGGTGGCTGGAGGGGGCATGGAATAGTGGCCCTGAGAAGTGCACTGAGCAGTGACCTCACCCTTTACCCTCACACCTTGCCTGTGTCCAGCATGGGTCTTCCCTGAGTGACAGGCATGAGCTAAGCCACAACTTGGTGCTGTGGCAAGAGCAAAGGGTGGCGACCCCTGAACCTTCGACTCACAATGCCTTTGCACATACAAAGCACACAGGAGTAGCTGGCAGCCACAGAAGCCACAGGACAGTGCCAGTACACCAGCACCCACTCATATCCGCTGCGAGCAGTTACAGAACTTCTGCTCACAGCTTGGTGGTTCAGTTTGTGAGTATGAAAGCAAAGAGAGGTGACAGTTACAGTAAGAGAGACAAATAAAACAGCACTCATAGGCCTTATCTTCATCTGTTTTCCTTTAGGCCTACAGCGTTCACTGTGCAGTTGATCAGGATGTGTACATATTAGCTAGTGATAGAGGCAAACCATAAAGATCCTTATGCCTTTTGCTTTCTGAAATGAGTCATCGTAGAAATTGGCCAGACCGCAGAATAACAGGATGCATTAATAGGAGGGATACCCAACTAGGAGGGACGTCGTCTAGGTGCTAAAGAGGACTGGCCCAGAGGGGCTCTCATCTAAGTGGAACCAAGCCCATCAAGGTGCTGCGGTTGGACACGTTTCCTCCGGGCCTTGCACAGAACCTTTCACATCAACTGGAAGGAACCAGGGAGCTTGGGGTATTCAGTACCTGGGCTTTGTTCCTGAAAGGGAGAAAGAAGTTAGCCATGCTGGCAAAGATGTCTTTGTCAAATATCCTGTCCAAACCAGATAGTAAACATTGGGCAGTGCAAGCCGTGTCCTCTATCACCTCACCCCAAGCTCCTCCTTTCTCCTGACAAGTTTGCATTGAACATCATATTTTAATATTTATAGTGTACTTCTTGCTTGTCTATGCACTCCTATTGCACAAGAATTGATTTTCAAGAAATATGTTTGGGACTTTTTTTTGGCACAAAGGTGTTGGCAAAATGCATATTTGCATAGAAATAATCTTTAGTGCACTCCATTTTCCGAGTGTGTCAAATTTATAAATATCACCACCGTAAAGATGTACTTTCGGGAGTGGATTTCCTCCTCAGTTTATTTCTTCTTTCATTTGTCATGTTGAGGTCACCGTGCACTGCAATTATTTGGTTGGGGTTTTGTTTCTGAGCAGTTTATTTACTGAGATTGTATTTTGGGAGATGAAAGCATCTCTTCATATTTTATTTATTTACTTATTTTACATTGCAATTTCAAAAAAAAAAGAAAAAGTTCTATTCACAGATCTTTAAATGGCTCCTCTTGTTGAAGGCGCCACATGCAGCAGCCTTTGCCTCCCATCTCCTCTTTCCCTTCTGCGCTCCATAATTTATATTTGAAACCATTGGGTTTTAATAGGCAAAATAGAGTAGAAACCAGATATGTTTAGCTCACACCTGTGAAAATGCTGGGGCTTGGCAAAGCATTAAAGTTACTGGGCAGAGCCTGGCTGCTAGCTCCTTGGAATTTTCCAGAATGGCCAGTTCCTCCCAACTAACTGAACTTCCTGTACACTTTTGGCCACATTTGTCCCCGTCTTCTAACCCGCTTCTCCCCCACCCCTCTCTCCTGTGGTCCCTTCCCTTTCCTTCTCCTTTGCCTCCTAGCTCTCCTTTCCTCTGCCTCACCCTTCCGACCTGTTGACAGATTCCTCTTTCCCTCCTGGGTTTTCTTTTTCTAGCTGTGTCTCCTTTTCTACCCACACACGTTCCTCTCTTGTCTGGAAGCCTCGGCATTTGGTGTTTACTGCCTGACGTCTATCATGAATCATTCATTCGTTTCTCTTACTCTGTGTTGTTCCAATCTTTGGGACAACACAGGGTTGTCTTTAAATTTTCCCGACACCTCTGAATGTTCCTGGATGTCCTAATGTCCAAGCTCATTCTTGTGCCAGTTGAAGGAGGGTGTTGCTTGCCTGGTTGTAAGTTGGTGAAACTCCAACTCTACATTTTAAGCACTTCTGTATTTTATTGCATAACACCTAGACAGCAGGTAATTCTAGGAATAAAATCTCAGAGGAAGGAATGACTACTGTAGGTTTGGTACTAAAGTCGTAATGTCTTCTACTAAATGATTCTACTAAATGATTTTTAACTGTGACATGAGGAAAATAATGCACAGTGCTGGGCTTCAGATGGGCATCACAGAGACCCAAGTCTATCCACAGAATCACCTGCTGCACATCCCAGCATGCTGTCAGAAGCCACCCATGGGGTCAGACCTTTCCTCCATGGGTCATCCGGGGACTTTCTCAGGAGAAACACAGAGACTTGAAGGTTAAAGTGGCCCTGTCCACTTCAGCGATGAGGAAGGCAAGCGTCCACAGCATCTCATCTCAGACATAACTCTCAGTACAGGTCTGCTGCATTGAATCTCACTGACCCTAGAAGTCAGATGGTTTCTATTAGTTGGTAGAGCAACCCAACAGCAGAAATGAAACTGAAATTTCATTTTAGAGTTTTCTGAAACCTTGTTTTATTTACTTATTTTAAAACCCTGTCCTTTTCTTTTCTTTTGGGCCTGGAACCATCTTCGTCTTTGAAAGGCTGGGGCATGGGCTCCATACTCAAAGCCTCGCCTTTCTCACTGCAGGGCCCCCTGGAGCTGTGGAGTGCTCTCTGCCCTCTCTGCTCACCCAGCCCTAAATAATTGCTTGTGTATTCCCTTTCATTGTCACCTCTGAAACAAGATGAGGAATCCAATGGTTTGCTTTTGAACACATTAACTTCTTTATCACATTAATACTGACTCATATCTTATTTCCCACATGCAGTAAGAAAACCATTCAAATTTTTCCCTCACAGGACAATATCTTTAATAGCTTCTCTGTGTTTCATATTTTGGGCTGTTTCTGTATAAACAGACTAATCTAATAGCGTGCTGAACCCATCTAACTTGGCAGAAATTCAGAAAATCACTCATTTCTGTGGCAAGCTGGGATGCCAATGGGGGGAATCACTTATTGCAGAAAGATTTTTCTTTAAGTTGTCTTTCATGAACATAATATATCTATGATTTGGAATTCTCCAGCACCCCGACAGGAAATTATTTATTGCAGAAACTCACAATGGTAAACGCGAGGTATTATTTCCCACACAACTGTGGCTTGAGTCTGTTTGCCTGAAGGAGCAGGTATCGTGGGAGCACAGCCTGGAGTCCAGAATGTCCTTGAAAGGCATTGTTCACTGGGGGACATGTGCACCAAGCCCATTCATTCTTCCTGAAAACCAAGCAGGGACTGGGCCCGTGTACACAAATGCCACTGAAATAATATTTCAGAAGATATGCATAGATTTAGTCCAGAGTTTTCCCAGGGATTCTGTTTAAGATTATTTTTTTTAATCTTAAGAAAAAAATTCTTTAGTGCAGGGACAAACCCAGAATTATGAGTGACACCTCTTCTTTAGTGTCCCAGCCCAAATTCTGTGTCTATCACTGCAATAACAGCCAGTCTCTGAGAGGAGGCATCCGCTCTGGTCTGCACTGTGATTCCATTTACCCACGTTTCAGGTCCCGAGCTGTCTGGAGCCTTGGCCTCCAGTCCTGAGTGACTTCACATGTTACTGACATCATCACTTGTCACCCACACACTGTCCCCGAGGACTCAGCCTCAGTGCTTGGTGGCAGTTCCACTCTAGGCTGGGGCAGCCAGGGTTCCTCCCTGGCCCACACACTAGCCTGCATCCCCCTCTCCCCAGGATATAGCTCCATCCCATCGTTGTGAGATACGCTTTTATTTTGTGGTTGTGTTTTCGTTTCTTTTTGTGTGTGTGTCTCTCCTCTACCTGACACCCATCCCACACACTTAGGCAAAATCAAAACCAGAAACCAGTATGCCACTGTATTCCTGGCATCTCAGTAATATTGTTTCCCTTTCGGTGAAAGTCACACTCT
This sequence comes from Hydrochoerus hydrochaeris, assembly GCA_004027455.1. Lineage (NCBI taxonomy): Eukaryota > Metazoa > Chordata > Mammalia > Rodentia > Hydrochaeridae > Hydrochoerus > Hydrochoerus hydrochaeris. The sequence goes on from PVLA01004934.1 coordinate 110,162, forward strand.
GGCTGGGGTACAGTTTAGCAGTGATGTGTTTGTCTGTCATGTATGGGGCCCTGGACTCCATTGCGAGCACCACCACCTTTCCCGCCACCAAGAAAATTAAAGAAATTAAATGAAGATAAAAATTCTGTTAGAAGAATGGGTAAGTGCTCTGGTGCGTGGGTAAGTGCTCTGGTGTAATGTTTCACTCTGTAATTTATGTTTTTTTCAGGCTTTTTCTTTACATTTCTATCACACCTGCCCCAGGAAATGCACCTGTGAACCTGCTGGATCACACAGCCTGGTTCCCAAGTCCCAAACAAGGACCAAAAAAGATCCAGAAGACCTGAGACCTAATCCTGCTTCAGCCCCTGACTTGGATGCCTGTGTCTCTGCGTCTTACGCAAGTCTGCGAATAAAAGTGTAGGATGTCACCCAGATGTCTGAGAAACCTTGGGAGACTCACAGAGACAAGATGAGAAGCAGGAAGGGAGAGGAAAGTAGATTCATAGTGAAGGAAGAGGAATGAATAGAAGGCAGGAGCTGAGGAGAAGAGAGCGGTTGGCAGGAATTAAAAAAAATAATCTTAGACAGAATCCCTGAGAAAACTCTGGACTAAATTTATGCATATCTTCTGAAATGTTATTTTATTTATTTGTTTCTTGGTATTAGTGATGGAAAGCTAGGCAAGCCCTGCACCACTGAGCTCCACCCCAGTCCCTATTTCATTTTTAAAGACTTTATAGACAAATAAAGGTGCATAATAGAGCAGATGGTGATTTCAGGTCTGCTGGGTGTGGACAGAAGTGAAGTGTCTTTGACAGCTTGACGTAGTCCAGGGCAAGGAAGAGACAAGCCTCCTGGACTTGGTCTTAGCTACTCCATGCCCTGCTCTTCTTGGATCCTGTCCTTGGATTACCAGTTAAATGTACTGTTGACAAAAGAGGGTGTCCTTGGGGGAGCAGCATGAGTGACAGAGGGCCTGGGGCTAGGACCCAGGAAGAGGCTAACTGGACTGGCACAGAAATGACAAAGGACTTAAGGAGCTGTAAAAGACAGTGGCTTGTTTCCCTTCCTGGGAAATCCTAAAGCAAAGGTTAGAAGTGTGACTTCCTGCTGTGGCTGCTATCACCAGAATGCTGCCATGGGTAGCAGGTGTCACTAAAGAAGCCTACTTTTTCATACTCCCAGTTTTAGCCTTCTTGTCAGGTTCAGAGATGTTAATGTTTCCTGAAGGTTCTCCTTCTGATACATTCACAAATTGTGAATCCTAGCTCCATTCCGAGGTCTGTTTGTTTGCTTAAAATACAGATTCTCAGGTCAGGTGGAACCATTCTGAGGCCCTTGGTTAGGTTAGGGAGAGTGTGGTACTGGGCCTCAGTCTTTCTGCCTAGCCCCCAAGCCGACCCAGGAGCTAAGAGGTTTGCCAGTGCCTTGAGGATAAGAACCATATTTCCTTCCTTTTTTGTATGCCTCCCCATACAAGGGTAATTACACAGAATAAGCACAGAAATGCTTGTTGGTGGATTTATTCCAGCAATTTTTAAAAAACTCTCTTTGTCTGGAACTTTGCAAAATAAACACCGTGGTGGCCCCATGCATCATGAGTGCTAGAATGGAATTTTACTGCTCTAAATTGGGGGCCAGTTTCTCCATCACAAGTGAATAGGAACGGAAGAAGAGAGCCCCAGGGAAGGGTGTGAGCCTTGATGCAGCTGGTTGCATGGAAGATGAGCTGCTGGCTGTTTTGAATTTCGTTAGTGATGCTTGCAGACTCCTCCTCTCTGTGCATTTATCTTGCAAGGGGCATATTTAGGAGATGTTGCCATTCTGTTTTATCTGCGGAATTGCTTTCCATTCTGAGGACTTTTATATAAGCATTCCCTTGAACCTGTTCCAAAAAGTGAGTTTTTAACCCAACAGATCATAACTGCAGTGTTTTGTCCTGCATACATATTTCACAATGTGAATGTAAGTAGATTTACCAAAGTCAAAATAAAATTAAAACTTTTCAAAGAGCACTACTGCCTGCTTTTCCAAGTTGGAGTATTCCCTTTGGAGGTCTTATGTCATTTAAAACAACAGGGAGACTTTTTCTCCTGCATCTATCTATCTTTCTTTCTTTCTTTCTTTCTTTCTTTCTTTCTTCTCCCCACTTCACGTGGGATGGGGATCAGAAAACACTGGGGAGCTCTGGCCTTGCTTTGACCCCTGCGGCACCCTTGTTGGCTGGCTGGTGGGGTGAGTCCCAAAGCTGTGAGCCAGTGCTATCTATAGCCCTGGTGACCTGGAGGAGGCTGCTCACTCGTACCTTTGCGTCCCCTCCTGCCTTCCTTAAAATCTCTTCTTTATGCAGAAATCAGAGTTATTTTTCTAAAATAGAAATCCGATTTTGCCACTGCCAAATTCAGTGCTGCCTGCTTGACCCCTCCACTAGCTTTTCCTATCCCTTAGGATAAAAAGTCAAAATCTTCACTAAGCCCTGCAAGAACCTTACTAATTTCTACAGCTTAGTCTCATACTGCTTTCTTTTCTTCCTGCCACAGGCCCTTTGCACGGCCACTTTCTCTACCTGGTATTAGTGATCCTCTCCATGTTTTTTCAGCTTTTAGGGGTTAATTTGAGCATCACTTCCTGGGGGGGGGTGTGCAGGAAGAAGTTCCCTGATCATCTGGACTCAGTTAATTGGTCTTTTTCTAGCACCAGAGCACACAGACTCCTCACTTCCATCTGCTGGCTTCTTTTTTCTCCTTAGCACTCAGGTACGCATCTGTTGTCTTTCTCTCTCCTCCCATTGGATCCTCAGCTTCACAAGGGCAGGGTTTGAGTGTATTTCCGTGACATCTTTCACCAGTGGCCAGCCCATGGAGAATCCTCAGGAGCAGCAGAGGGAACCTGCATAACCGGTCTCAGGTAAATACCTGGGCATCACCTCTCAACTCTTCCCCAGTAGGCATCATTTCACACACATTCGCCTACTGCATCGCCAGGGGACTCAGGTCATCCCTGTGACTCACCGGGGAAAACTGTGGGAAGCTTGCGCCTGGCTTCCTTAAGACGTCAGCCAGGCACCTGTTTCCTAGGAGGATTCGCTTTGTGTCTCTCTGCTGTGACAAACAGTAGCTGTGAGTGTGACTGTCTGCTGAGTCCTGCGAGTCCCCTAGGGAGTCACTGGACTGGAGACAGTCTTAAGGATGCCAGGAACATTTGTTCTTCCAGGTCCTGGTTGGGCCCTGACTTCAAGAGAAAGCCTTTAACACATCCTGGCTTAATGCATGAATGGCTATATACATGCCACCCTTGGGCAGTTGCTGCAGGCCAACCCCTGCCATCTCCCCAGCCCTCCCTGACTCAGGAGTCTCTGTGACTGCCCCCAGGGTCACATCAGTTGACAGTGTTCCTTGCTCATGCTTGTATAAGTGGCTCTGGATGCGTATGGTGTCAACTCTCCAGAACAGTACTTGCATCGTAATCTAGCCAGGGCTCACAGAAAAATAATAGGGCAGATGGAAGATCTGTTTCATACCAAGCTACATTAATTAAATGATTGTCCTTTATTCTGAAAATATTCCGACAGATGTGTTCAGTGTTAAAAATTGTCTTTATTTTACAAAATTAGGATGTTAGTAGCAATGGATATTTGTTCTCCATTCATCTGTACTCTTGTCTTATATGCATTTAATGGTTTTTAACATACCTTGTCCTTTGAAGAATGATAGTGGTTAAAGGTGGTAGATATTTTCCTAAGTTTCCTTACTTGGAAAAATGAAAGTGTTCCCAACCTTATTTTATATCTCTCACTTGTTTTGTCCCCCCTCCCCAGTCTTACTAATCTCTGAAATCTAGAAACAGTTTCTTAGGAGATAAAAGCTAAGGATCAAGATTTAGAAAAAACAAGTTTGAATTCCATTCCCCTCACATTAAGTGACCACTTGCAAAGTTTCTGCATCTTTTGGAGCTGAGTTTTCTTCTCTAAAGAATGAGGTTAATGCTAGAGTCATCTTCCAGGGATGGTTGTGGAGGCGCGTGAGGAACACCTGCTGTGATTTTCTGCTGCCTGTAGCATCCTATTGGGAAGCAGAGTGTTAGCTTGCTCCGCATGTGAGCAATGCCATCTAGTTTTTCTGCTACCCCTCTATGCTGGTGATTTCCTTTGGATGTTCCTGTGGATATTATTTTTAAGATGGGGAAGAGATGAGGGGACGAGGGGAAATTAGGAAGGTGCTGATAGACCCCTGCAGAAGCTCAGCACACCGCTGGATGGCTTTCCCTTCCTCACTTTCTTAATTGGCCTTGCTTTGACCTAAGCATTCCCTGCCCGTGAATGAATAAAGGAAAGGAAGGGCACTGTAGGGGAGAGGTCAGATATTTTCCATGCCCAAAGAACACATGAAGAAATGAAGGCATAACGAGAGGACACATGGGGCCCTTCAGGTCTCAGTTACCGTGCAGTGTCCAAGGCTTCCTTCTCTCTTTCTCCAACCTCCCTCAGCTTGCAAGCCAAAGTCAGGGACTTTGCATTTCGTGTGCTTCAGAACAGAACGGCAGCGCAGAACTTTGTTCAGGTCCTTCGCGAGTTCTGTGAGGCGCGCAGGGCTACACCGACTCCCGGCATTTCATTGTAAGTGTCACTGATGAGAGCCGTCAGCCTCTGGCCTCAGTGATGCCACTACAAAGTCCCCAGCTTCTCATAAACAGATGGCTGCGAGGGCTGCTGATCAAGAAAGCAACCTGTGCTCCCCATGCACGCTTTTCTACTTCTCTGTGAAGGGCGGTGCTGGGCTGGCGGCCTCTTCCTTCTCCACTTGATGTATGATTCATAAAGAGAACCCTGCGGGGCCCGAGCCTGCCTGCGACCTGCACTGTGCTCCCCAGTGCTTCATGTCAGGGCTGGAACCCATTTCCCTTTCCACTGTGCTGCAGGTTGCCGGGGAGGCAGGCAGGAACCTTCTGGAGCAGGATTCCTTTCGGCTTCCTTGTGGTTGAGCACAGTTCCAGCTGTGCTCACCGAAAGGCCACATGTCCTTTCCCTTTGACTGTCTAGAGCACCCAAGGAGGCAACCCCTGAACGAGTGGCAGCCACCTGTGGGGTTACATAACCAGTCTTCACCAAAGGCCTGCTTTTTCCATTTGAAGGAGAAAAAAAATTTACCATTAGAGATTCATTTTCTCGAATCTTAAAGGTCTTTCCTTTAAAATGCAAGTGTCAGGGCTGGGGATTTAGCTCAGCAGCATCAGCACCTGCTTTGCAAGTGCGAAGTTCTGAGTTGGATCCCAGGTACCAAAAATAAATAAATAAACAAATAAGATGCAAGTGTCCATGGGAACAGGAAGGCCATCATGATTGTTAGCTAAGACAATTTGTTTAGTGTATGACAAGCACAGTGTCACAATTGGATGCTGAAATACCCGCATTTGGAAATGATGTGTTTCTACTTTTATTTTGAGTCATCTTTGTAATACCTCTTAAACTTTTTCACTCATTCAGGAAGCAAAAATGTCCTTTAATTGGGATAACAAGTGGAAGAGGCAAAAGTTAGTTCTAGGGACATAAAACTACTGTTTGGGGCCCGAGGCTGAAGGCCAGTGGTAACAGCCTGGAACATCATGGTGCATGTGTATTTGTGCACACACGCATGTGTGTGTGTGTATGTGTGTGTAGGTGAGACTGAGATATATGCACAATTTGTGAACAAGGAATGGTTAGGGCTCAGAAGAGGCAGGAGCATGGAAGGACACTTGCACAAACCTTCAGCAGTTCCCCAGCATCAGCACTGGTCACTAGCGACCCCCTCTAATCCTGTTGTTGTCCCTCAGAGAGAAAGCCTTGCCCAATGTCATGCTACCAGGAAGTCAGATCTCAAGTCTAAGTGGGTCTGCTGCCACAGCTGTAGCTCCATGCATGAAGCATCTGCAGCTGAGCACTGGTGATGCAGGGCTGGTTGGGTTCTGGCTCTGTGCAGCCAGCATTAGGTGTGGAAACCGTTTGGATCTGAACCCTAACTTTGCTGCCTGCTCCTGGAGGCCTGGCTGTCTCCTTAATCTACCCTCAGGGAACCTGAGGCATAGTAGCAAATGCACATTGCACAAATTTGCAAGTGCTCACCTAAGATCCTGATGGGGGCCTATAGGACAGCTCACCTCTAGTGTGTTGTCCTTGACTGTTCAGACGGAGGGCCTATGGCTTGCCTCAACATCTGTGCTAGGAAACTGCAGGATTCCAGGTTGCATGGCTGGTCCATGTTCTGGCTGGGCCACTTACTGCCCTTCTTGCCAACTTGGGCCATGCACTGATCTTTTTCTAAGCCCCAGTTTCTTTTCACAATGAGGACGTTCACAATGTCTTCCTCTGAGGTTGGCTGGGTGCTTCAGAGACTCACATAGTTCTTGCTCAGGCACCAACTCCATGGGGATGTGATGCTCAGCTGCTGCCATCATCGTAATCTCCATGGTCTCCTCTTTGTTGTCCTCATCTTCATGAAAAGTACTGGAGATCACTTCGCCCTTGACCCTGAGTTCTGTTGGAGAAACTGGGAATTGAAGGCATGTAGGACTTTGAAGCTGGCTTTTCTGTGCAGGCCTCGGTGGGAGCCACTATGGTGGAAAAAAATACTTTGGAAACCAGGTCACAGAGGAAAATGCCTCATATTCTAGAGAACCGAGAGGTCGCTGTGGAAGCACAGAGGCAGCCCGGCCTAATTGCGCTGATAATGTAACCCAGTAACTCATCCCGCGCACGCGAAGGTGGACAGATGCTTCCTATTCTTGCAGCCACACAGCGCCCGTGTTTTCCTGGGAGAGACATCTGCGCTCCAACGGTGATTAAAGTGCCATGGACAGACTGTCGCTATTAGAGTGTGTGGCTCCAGTTTAATAAAAGGTAGTATATTAAAATGGAATCCTTGCTATTATTGATCAGGACTGGACATGTTATAAACCATATTAAAACTTTGATAATACAGAATCCAGGGGGAGGGATCTTAGGGTTATCAAACACCTACTATGTGTTGACGACCCTCTTGGATGCCTTTGAGACCCCATGGCAAAATACCTTGTGCAGTAAACCAAGAGTGGCCTCTCTGATATATTAATATATTTAATCATCAGACTTTGACTGTTAAAGAAGATTACAATAGAGGCATCCAGTTGATTAGGGAATAGTCGCTGCAAATGATAATCTCTTTTGAATAAGCCGATACTAACTTAATGAGGTTTGGCTGGGTATTATTTTCTCTTTGCGATAGAAAATGGAGTGGTTGCCATCCTTGCCCATCATTCTCGGGCCTTTTGCTTAGGAGTAGTGACACTGTTGTCTCTTGTTCTGTGAGAACTTGAAGAATTTTTAACTAATGGATTTTCTCTTTAGCCTGAGGTTTCTGGCATTCTGAGAGGGCCTGAAACGTAAGTGCTCTGTCACTGACGTGCAAACAAAAATGAGCAACTTAGCTGGGGAAGTAGAGCTGGAGCGGGTGTCCCTGCCTACCCCAGAGTCATGCATCTGTTCCTGGAAAAAGTCCGACAAGTATTCCACTGCCAGTCACTGGGCTGATACTTCGGGTGCTGCCTTTGGCTGGGCCATTTAAAATGCATCCCTATGATCAATTTGAGGGGCCGGTTTTGGATAAATTCTGCATCAGTGGTGGGATTCTTGGGGTTTGGAAATATTTCCCTTGTCCTCTAAGTTCCAGACAGAAGCATGCCTCAAGCTTCCCAGCCAGCCTCTGCCCTTCTGCAGCATGTCAAGGAAACTGGGCTGATTAAAAAATAAAATACATAGCTCACGTTGAATACCCACCCCACCTTCTTGACCATTTTCAAGCTGGTACTCGCAGTCTCTCTGTGGCAGTGTTTCTGCTCCCTGTGACCTTGGTGAGCCTTTAAGGGTGCACCCAGAATGAGCGGGGCATGCTTCTCTTACCCAGCAGGGTAAGAATCAGCAAATGTTCAGGAATCTGCGGCTCAAACCATTCTCTTAGCACTTCTTAGTCCCTGACATCGGTCTCAGAGCACAGCAATGAAGGAAGGGCTGTGGAGATGGTTTTTCTGGCTGCTCCTTAGTCCCTGGCACAGAGCCAAGCATGTAGTTGTTTAAGGCCTTCTGTTTGAAAATAAATTGAAGTGTCTCTGAGGAGACATGGGGGGCACATGTGGCCTGAGTGCTGCTCTCCAGAGGGCCCACGGTGGTGTGTGCAGCCCCGCCTTCTTACCTTAGCAGCTTAGCAGGGACCCATGTGCCCATCTGAGTGAGAGGTGTAGAACTTTCTTCTATGTGGGCAAAGACATCCCTATGCCTGGCCCACTGGCTGGACAGCAGTCACGTGCAACCTGTTCACCTGTGTCTGGGCCACATTCGATTCCCCCCAGGGTGCTTGCTGCAGGGATCCTTCTTTATTTCTTGCCCTTAAAGATGCTCTTGTGTTCTTTTAGGACAACTGACTTCAGCTTCCTAGGTGTCTGCGAGTCTGAACCTGAGAGGCAAACCCAGGGGTCTGCAGTGCATCTTTTAAACATCTCAGGCTGGCCTCACTCCTGTCCTTCCTCCTTTCCCTGGGTCATCACACCCCTCCCCCGCAATCCCTGCACTGCCATGGTTTTTTCCTTTTTTCTATGCAAGCTGCATGTGAAAGGCCCAACCTGCAGCCTTGGGCTATGATAAGATCTGTCTGTGCACCTTTGTCTGGTCTGTACCTGCCTTTTCTGAATGGCCTTGTTAATTGCAATTGACTCCCATAGAATGTGGAGAGCAGTGCCACTTGACACCAGACTAATGCGCCTGACTTCTCTGCTGTGCCCTCAGCAGCAGGCTGGACGGGCAGGAGGGGATAGTGGCAAGGCAGAATGCTTCTGATCCCAACAAAGTACCATTATGACTTTCTGTTTGTCAAATATTGTCATTTCTAGGAATCACAGTAAAATCTGAAAGAGCTAGGAATTTCACACTTATAGCTCCTGTGAAGATGCAAAGATTTTTTTTTTCCATTTCCAAACTTTAATCTGAAACATGCAGAGAAAAGAACTTAGCAGATACCTGTGCGATAGCTGTCTACACCAGGAGAATTTGTTCCTCTGCAGAGCTAAGTGCCCTGGTGCCCACTAGGATCAAGGCTGTGCAGTCCTATGGGGGACAGATAGAAACCTACTTCTGAGGTAGAAAAGCAAGGCCACAAGACCATTCTGCTATCCAAAGTGGGCACTGCTGTGCTTTGGGCAGCCATAAAATAGGACCTGCATGGAAACCTGGAACCTCAAGGGCCCAGGCCGGGGTTGGGGGCTTCCTCATTTCCCAGGCCAGCTGGACCTCAGCATCAGTGAGCTACAGACATGGAAGCAGAGCAAGCTGGTCCTTGCTGCAGGGCAGGCACTGGGCGCAGCTTTCCCTTGCATCGCATCCTGGGAAACCTCACCTCATCAGAATTATGTTCCCATTTTCTCACCCCCATTCCTTGAGAAAACCAAAGTGCACAGAGCATAGAAAATGCTCAAATCAGTCTGTTTCCTTCTTATATTCAGCATAGCGCCAGGCAGTTTCATCCCCTGCAAGCCCTCAGCTAGTTCAGTGACAGGACCAAGCCAGCAGACAAAGCTGGTTCATTTTCGTTTACATGAGGGGCTCAAAGTTAAAACTGTTAAATGTTGAGAAAAATGGATGTGAGTAATTCTAAGGAAGCAGGTGGACAGTTGTAGGTGTGTACTGCTTGGATACAAGATGTGTGTTTTTAGGTCTTTGATGATTGTCAGAGCTATGGAAGAAATGTTTTTCCATAAGGTCCAGATTTCTGGGCCTTAATTAATGCCTTTGAATTTCAGAGGCATTAAAGTTGGCAACTCTGGGCCACATTTCTGGCATCAGAATTGACAGAAGGTCCCAGAAGAAGTCTGGCTGCTCTTCACATGGGGCGTAGACTCCCTGGTTCCTGCGTTCTGCACCTCACCTGCTTACCTCTCTGAAGGAACTTCCTGGCCCTGGGGACTTTGGGGTATTAGGTAGCTATTGAGGGAAGAAGGACATTGGGTGAGAAAGAACCAGCAGCCACAGAGCTTCTCTGGACTATGCACCGCTTTGGTTCACCTGTGAAATGGAGCTGCTGAAACCCGGCCCCCTGGTTGCAGCATGGGTGAGCTGTGCCTAGACGTTATCAGTGCTGCGGCAGGTACTGAGAAAATCCTCCTTGCTGCTGTTTAATTTCTCACTCCCATTCCTTGAGGGGTAAAGAAAATCTGTGGGTCTGAACCTGAGAGGCAAACCCAGGGGTCTGCAGTGCGTCTTTTAAACATCTCAGGCTGGCCCCACTCCTGTCCTTCCTCCTTTCCCTGGGTCATCCCTTCCACCCCCACAGTGGAGGCAGACAGACTGGGTTTTGCAAGCAGATGCCTTCTCCAAAAACCATTCTTTTGCTTAGATTTCTCAGTGACCCGCATTGAGAACAAAGCCTTGCACACCGTGTGTATTTTTCTCAGGTCTAAGTTTCTCCCTAGAGATTCTCCCAAAGGGAAAGGCAGGGAAAGAGAGCCCCAAACCCAAGCCAGAATTGAATGCAAATATGACAATAGGACTCATCCGGGATAGAAAAAGCCTCCTTTTTTAATTAGAAGCCTGGAAGGACATACCCTTTAATTGCTGCTCTTGTAGTGTCAGGGCTATCAATATCAGAGCCTCTTTCATTAATAAATTGGCAAGTCAGAAAGCGGCTGGAGTGGGAGCCCTCTCCCCCCTTTTCTTCCACCCCAAGCTCCACTTAATCAAAGGCAGACTCAATCAAACAGGAGAAAGAACATGTAAATCAGCCGCATTCATTCTACAGGGCTGAAATAGGTAGGAGGAAGGAAACATGAAAGAGATCCTCGATCCCTTCCTTTTCCTGCCACTGCCTGGCTGTGGTGCACCCAAGCTAGAGGTAGTTAAACGGCCCCGCAGATTGCCAGCGACTCCCGGAATGCCTAGGTTTATGTATGGATTAACACAGTGATAGACCCTGAGTAGCAAAAGACGAAGACTAATTACCTGACAAAGCTCCCCTCCACTTGCCTGGGTCATTGAAATTAATTTCTGCTTTCAGGCTTGGCAGAAAGCAGCTGCAGAATTTCAGTTCAATACTCAAATTAACAGGGAGCCGAAATTATTTCTCTGCACAGGCTGGTATTAGGGGAGTGGGTTACCGAATAGATCTTGATCACAGACACCAAAAAGGGATTATTCTTCCCTTTTCATCAAGTGCCTGAAGCCCTCGGAAAGTGCAGAAGGGGAGGGAGAAACGAGGAAAAGAAGAAAAACAACAACCAATTTATTGGAGAGTTAACACTTAAATGCTTTACTAAATTGGGCGTGATTCCACGTGTACAAGATCTCCTGCCCCCAAAATAACTCTCAGTTTCTCTCCATTTAACCAAAACACTTCAATTAAATTAATGGTTCCCATAATATATATTTGGAATGGAAATCTAAATCAAGAGGTAATTTTTAATTACCTGTTCTATAGCATCCTATTTTCAAGAAAGTCAAGAAGGTATTGACCTATTTTAGGGTTAAAGAAATGGATGGGAAGACTGGGTACCAAGACTTCAGGGCAGGTAGGAAGGGGCTGGGAGTGTGAGGTAGAATTTGAACCCACGGTGTCAGTTCCTGACTTGTTCTTTTTGTCTCGTTGTGTAGACTTCTTTATTTTTTGCTCAAAACTTTCTCCTTGCTTCTTCTGCTTTGAGACCCCTGCCTTCATTTCACCCTTGATGGAACATACAGACTTTTCTGAGTGCTGTGTAGGTGCACCAGGCCAAATGCGATGCTGTTGAAATCCACCCACCGTTCTCCCAGCATTTGTTTCTGTGATTTTCCTGCACTAGGACTACCCACCTGCTGAGGGGTGGCACTCACCAGAAGCCATATCCCCATCTGCTTGCAGTGGGCTTTTGCTGGCTAGAAAGTTGCAGTCACTCCATAACCACTGTATCTCTGGCTTCCATAGAGTCTGCAGGTCCACACCAAGGGTATCCTGGGCATGAGGCATGCTCAGCCACAGAGGAAGGAAAATTAACACTTTCCTATTTCTGCCCAGTCCTTTGGGGTTAGGAAATTAGTGTATTGATTAACCAAATTCTGCATTCCTTGCTAGCTGGGTTCAAGCTATGTAACTTATCCACCTGGGTATAAAACCCTAGAATTATTCCTTACAGTAGCATTGGTTGAGCATTGTTAGTCCAAATATCTGAAATGTTCTGAGTGTAAAACTTCACAGAATATCCTGTTTAGCATTGGGTTCCTAGCTAACGCCTGTGTATCTAACAAAACAAAATCGACCTTGACAAGGTTTTCCAAAGGACAAAACTGAGGCTGCAAGAGAATCTGTGTCCAGCACCAATATCCACAGCTAGTTCCAGGGTGAATACCAAGTACCAAGCCTCGAACCCTCATTCCTGTGTCCCCAGCAGGCGCACTGCCAAGTCACCCATGAGTAGCAATTAGGCCCCATCTAATGTGTCCAGCTTAAAACCAGTGACCTCGAGGCAAATGACTTCCACTTCTCATTACCATCCCCTGGGCCATCCACCCCCCAGTAGGATAGGGAGGTTAATCAGCCACGCACTGAATCTGCTTATAAGGCTGTTTCATGTACGATTTTTATATCTTGGCTCCTAATAATGGTCCCATTATAAATGATTGTCTCACTATGATATACTGGTTCCTTGCCTTCTAGGAACTGATTTAAAAGGAAGCCCTGGACTTCTTGTGCCCGTGGAATTTATTCATATTGTTCTTTGCTTGCTCAGCAGCTGGAGGGTATAGGGGCCAGCCCCCCTCCAAAAAAAATATTTTCTTCTCAGCATGAGGCAGTTGCCTTAATTAGTAACCTCTGGTGCACTTGATAGCTTAATAACACTCTATAAAAAAATCACTGCTCCTCCCCGTCCCGTACCTATCCCCAAGCTTCTGACCCAGTGGGCACTGCCCACAGAGAAACAGTCACCCCTGGGTGTGTCACTTTCTCTCTCTGTGCAACTGAACATTTTAATTATTTCTTGGGTAACTTTGGAGCACAGGTCATGGCAGATATATAGCATCAGGGAGTGTGTTTTCAAACCAAAAACACAGGCATGTTTATCCAACAGCTACTTATTCAGTATCTATTATAGGTCAGAGCTAGGAACGTACTGCAGGACAGAATAACAAGCTGCATCAGGAAAACCTGGGGCGGGTATTAGGAATATGAAGAGGGATTACCAAGGAAAGTGCACTTTGTGGAGTTCCTCATTCATACTTGGGTGAGCTTTGATCCTATTTCATGAGTTACAATCAAGAAAATCATTAAGAAGGGCTTTGTTTCTGCAAAAGTTGGATAGCATGGGACATTTACACTTCTTTAGCTTCTTCTGCAGACGTGAAGCCATTCGTGCCCCAGCCACGGTGGTGTGCTGGCTTCACCCAGCACATGACAGAACCCTGGCCCGGGGCCTCTGTGCACACTGCCCTCACCTGCCATCATCTCTTTTCCTCCCTTGTTTTGCCAACTTGCTTCTTGTCCTTTACCTCTCATTAAAATGAGCCCTCCTGAGAGTCTATCTTACTTTCTTATTGCTGCCATGACAAGTAATCATAAATTGGTCACGAAACACGTTTCTGCTGGTTTGAATCGCTGGTGGTATGTGTGTGACCTTCCTATCAGGTGGCTAGTATTGCCCAATGCTGCTTAATGGGACAGTCATGCATGTACCACTGGTGGCTCAAGTCACCTGTCAGTGAGGTATATGAATTACAGCTCCTTTGTGAATGTGTTCAACCCACATTCCCCCACCTGACTTGCATCAGGAGCTGGTTTTAGGAAAGACAAGTTTTCTACAGACTAGGGAAAGGGGTCAGGAGATCTAGACCCTCAGACACACAGTTCATAGCAGGATTCGGGCCGCTTTGAGAATCTCAAGCTGCTGCTAATCTGGCAGCAGACAGAGCTCAGTCAGTGACATGAAAGGTGGGGAATAAGGGATTAGGAGTGGCTGTAAATGCTAAGTAGCTTCCCTGTCTGGCTGCTCACCTCCTGCGGTATGGTCTGTCCTATAACAGGGCACAGACCAGTACCAGTCCATAGCTGGGCATCCCTAACTTAAATAACAGGAATCTATTTTCCTATGGTTCTGGAGGTCAGAAGTTCTAGAAGTTTTACCAAGCTAAGATCACACAATTGACAGGGATGGATCCAGGTGGCTCCCAGGGAGGGTGTATTTGCCTGAATTTTCTAGGAGTCACCTTGACCCATAGCCCTCCTCTGCCATAGTTGAAGTAGTACCTTAAAATCCTTCTTTGACTCTACCCATCATGTTTCCCTTCTCTATCTTTTGGTGCTCTGTGCTTCCATTGGGCTCTCCTGAGCAATTCGGCATAACCTCAAAACTGTAGATTGGATTTGTAAAGTCCCCTTGGCCACACAGAGAAACCTATTCTCAGCTCCTAGGGGATTGAACATGGCATCCTTTGATGCCATAATTCTGCCTACTGCTGTGCCCTAGCTAGGGAAAGTAATGCCCCTCTTGTCTTCTACCACAGCCCTTCTTTGCCTAGCTTTGTAATGCACATATATCACAGCTTATGCATGTCACATTTTCTTTTTTATTTGCTAGCTTTTGCTTTTTATGTAGATCTAGACATAGACTCTGTGAGTGCAGATAGCATGCCCAACACCTCCTTCTTTCTGTCTCCCCTTAGCCAAAATGAACTTCCCTGTCCTCCTCAGGGTATCTTGGTAGTGAGTGAGAAAACTCCTTCAGCCTGCTGAGGAAAAGTGCAGAATCGGGTGGGACATGAAGAAACGTTTATGCTCCTAGGTAAGAGAAAACTCCAGAGATGTAACTGTTTCAGGATCTGCTGGATCCAGGCAAACAAAAAGATGCCATCAGAGTTGGTCTCTTCCCTCTGTTGACTGAGGAACTTCCTTCTTTGGAGAAGAATAGCAAGGAAACTCCTGAATCCCAGCCTGGATTGACCTCAGTGGCCTAGTTGGGTCACATCCTTGAGTTGGCCATGGGTAGTGAAATGAAAGTCACCTGCTGTGATGCTCAGGGACACATGAATGAGGAGCATGGGAGGACTCTGTCCAAAGGAAACCAAAATGCCTCACCATGGGGAGTGAGCACTGGCCAGAGAGTAGGGACAGATCAAAACTAGCTGCTTTCAGTCTTGCTTAACCTTTCCCTACTTTGCAGACTGGGTGACTTCTTGGATTTCTTCTGTCTTTGCATAGGTTTACATCAGTACCTGAATTAGTACAAGGTTCTACAGTAGTAGCCTCTTTTTGGTATGTAGTGGAATCATGTGCCAATCACCTGTGGATCCCTTAGACAAGGAAATGGACATCCTCGGTATCCCAGGCCCTGGGTGTGGCCTAATCTCCATTTCATCCACCCTCTCCTGCCACTTTCAAGTGAGGGTGGGCATTTGCCCCCCACAATTGCATAAAATACCAGCAATGTATTTTGTCCTGAGCATGTACTAAGTTCTAGCACATCGACACCTTAGACTACAACCTTAAGGGCAACTGGGTATCACCTGGCTGGTGAGTAAAGCTCAAGTTTACATGGACCCACCAGGAGCATCTAAAAACAACACCAGAAATGTGCTGGCTAAGGCTGGTTATATTAAATAGCAGGGGATCCCTGCTCTTTTCCCCACCAACTAGGAAGAACTAGAGGCTTTTATTGCTGCTTTTTTGTTAAAAAGTAACATTTGTAATCACTTAGGCAGAAATTTTATATCAACAGTGAGCTTATCTTTTTCATTTGCTTTAGCTTAGTCTTTTCCATTATTCAGCTGGCTCCTTGAACCCTCCTCTCTGTACCCCACACTTATTCTTATTCACCCAGAACAGGTGTGTGCCACCTTGAAGAAGATGAAGCCAGAAAAAAAAAATAGTCAGACAGGAATTATGTTGAAAGGTGACTGAATAAATTACTGCCTCCCAGGAGTCCTATGAAAAACGGCTATTTCTGCAGGGTGTCAAGGCCCCTTTTTCCTTCCTAATTCACACACATCCCTATATAAAGGCCTGTGGTGAAAGGGAATCGGCTTCTAGACTGTGTGGGGCCTTCTGAGATCTGCTGCCCTTGGCATAGGAAGCAGTGGTGAAGGCTGTCTTTCCCTGTGCCATCCACCTGCTGCCCTGTGTTCTGTGTTTTGGGAACAAATTATCATAGGCCTCTTGGTAGGGGGCTCTGTTGTCAGCAAGTCACTGGGCACAAAGTGATCTTGTGAAGGAGAGATGGACTCTGTGGAGCTCTAATCCCAATTGTCAAGCAACCAATCAGAGAAGTAAAACTGCAGGTCAGGAAGAATCAACCAACCAGAGAAGGCCAGTGTGTCTTCTGGACTGATCCTTCAGGGTGTCCTGCTTCCAGCTGCTCAGCCTTGGCCTCCTCACGCAGATGGTCTCAGGCAGGAGCACACTGCTTTGCTCTCTTTCACTATCACACTTCCTCTTGCCCTCCGTGCACTCCAGTCTGTCCAAACACAGCTGATGGTGGCTGGCTACCTGGAGGGAGCAAGCTTGGAGTAAATGGCCTCTTTTCTTATTTGATGGCCTTTGTAGTAACTTGTCTTTCTTTATCCGACCCCCACAGGACTCTTCCTCTTCCTCTCTTTCCACATACTATGCTTTGATCTTTCCTAATTCTTCTTTCTTACTTTATCTTCTGACCTTCATTTGTGGCTCTGCCTACTTTTGACCTCTGTTAAAGTTATTATTGTCACTTTTTATTTTATCTGTTCAGTGTTTATGATATACAAGTTAGGTTCACTCATCATCTCATTTAAAACTTAGGAAAACTCCACAAATACACACAAAGCCCAGATTTTACAGGCCTGGTAAATGAACACATAAACAGATTGAATGACCTGGGCTTCCCAAAGTCATGAGCAACAGCAATAGAAGCAGCATCAAGGAAGCCTGCATCGGGGTAAGTTGCCCGGAGCCTCCACTGTGGGCCCACCCTGCCACTGGGAGCTTGGCAGAGGCCTGCATTGGGGATAGGCTGCCCAGAACCACCACCGAGGGCCCACCCTGCCACCAGGAACTTGGCAGAGGCCTGCATCAGGGGTAAGCTGCCCAGAACCTCCACTGAGGGTCTGCCCTGACACTGAGAACTCAGCAGAAGCCTGCAACAGGCGTGGGCTGCCCGGAACCTCCACCGTGGGGCTGCCTGGAACCTCCACCGTGGGCCCGCCCTGCCACCCGGAACATCGAGGAGGCCCGCCCAAGACTGAAAACTGCCCTGGACTGCGTCAGCTGCGCCCACCGTCCCACCTGGAACATCAGAAGATCTCAGCAGGATTCAGTTAGTATGAGAAAATTTGGAATTTTGCTCCCAGGTGGTGAACTTTGGACTACACTGCATTGACTGTATCAGTGTGGTGAGTATACCCCTAAAATAGAGGTGTACAGGGGATAAATAGGGCCAGTAGTAAAACCCCCTACAACTAACCGTTCGACTTTGTTGTGTCTGAAAATAGTGTGTGTGATCCCCTCCTACACATAGAAAACACCAGGCAGAGTGAAAATGACAAAACAAAAAAGCAAAATGCAGTCTCAAACATATAGTTCACCAGAAGCAAGTATAGGAGACATTGAAATAGAAGACCCCAAAAGTAACACACCAGGAATCTCTGAAAAGATAGCCAGTGAAATAAAAAAAACAACTGCATCAGGCTATAGAGGAAATCAAATTAGAAGTGGTCTCCCATGTAAAGATAGAAATAACAACTTTAGTAAAGGAGTTGTTGAATGCAGCTAAAGAAGAACTAGAGAAAAAAGTACATGAGCATGGGAAACTAATTGAAACTTTGAATGAACAATAGAGAAAACAAGCAGAATTCATGAAACAAACTCAAAGAGACATCCAAAAAGCAAAAAATTCTATTGAAAGCGTGAAAAACCTCCTAAAAGAAACTGAGGATAGGATTTCGGACCTTGAGGACAGGATCACAGTTAGTGATCAGGAAAGGATAGAACTTTTAAAAATAACAAAGCAGCATGAAATGACAATCCAGAAGCTTCATGATGATGCCAAGAGCAACAATATAAGAATAATGGGCATTAGTGAAGATACAGGAGTCCAGGCAAATAACATATGTAAAGTATTTACAGAAATAATAGCAGAAAATTTCCAATCTTGGGGAAAGAATCTGATACGCAGATAAGTGAGGCATATAGAACACCAAACAGTCACAATCAACATAAATCCACACCCAGACACATAATAATTAAGATCTCAGACATACAGCATAAAAACAGAATATTAAAAGCTGCCAGAGAAAAGACACAACTCACCTATCAAGGAAAGCCCATTAGAATCATGGCAGACTTTTCAGCACAAACGCTCAAGTCAAGAAGAGCTTGGAGTGAGGTATTTCAAGCCCTGAAAGAAAACAACCTTCAACCCAGACTGATGTACCCAGCAAAACTTTCATTCAAATTTAATGGAAAAACAAGATACTTCTATGACAAAGAACAACTGAAGAAATTCATGTCCACCAAACCAACCCTAGAAAGAGTACTGAAAGACATACTAGACAGAGATAAAAATGACCACAATCCCCAAAACAACAACAAAGAAACCACCAGGTAGGATAAGCAATTAAATAAGAGGAAAAGCAGAAAGAAACAACTGGAACATAACATGGCAAAGTCGAGCCAGTACATGGAAATCCATATGGGGAATTCTCAGAAGACTAGGATTGGAAGCCCATTCAATCCAGCTATCCCCCTCCTGGGTATTTTCCCCAAAGAACTGAAAAGTTCATATCACAGTGATATATGTGCACCCATGTTCATAGCTGCATACTTGTGATAGCTAAATCCTGGAAATAACCAAGATGCCCATCAACTGCAGAGTGGATCTAAAAGATGTGGCATTTTTATACAATGGAATATTACTCAGCTATAAAAAGGATGACCTTGAGGCCTTCATAGGCAAATGGAGACAACTTGAGACTGTCCTCATTAGTGAAATAAATAAGAATCATATTTATAAATATCATATTGTGTCTCCAGTGTAAAAAGTAAATAAGAACTACAGGAGTAATAAAACTAAGATGTTTAATTGCTATTGTAAAAAAGAGAGGAAAAGAAAGTGGTCTAAGGGATATAACTGCATGTATGTTTGAGTATGTAAAATAGATGACCATATTGCTGAATCTTTGTTGGATCTTTGAGCAGAACTGTTTGTAGTCTGACTGTTTGAATGTTTACTATGTGCCCTTTAACTTTGTAACTTGAACAACTACATCCAGGATGACAGTACATAATTTATAAATTACTGATTTCTTAGTGGGGCTTTTTCTCATTCTCCTTTTTCTTTCTTTTTTTAAGAATTCTGTATTTTTGCTACCCTTTTTTCTGTTTTTTTTCTTTTCATTAAATAAAATTTTAAAAGTGTATAATTGCTATTGTAGAAGCAGCATCAGAACTAAGGTCTATGATTGAGTTTAAAACCTTGGCCACTGTTTCAATCCACCCCTCTTATCTATCACTCTTACTAAATTTTATTTATGTGTCTCTCACAGAAGCGAATGCTGGTAGGATTGGAAAAATATCTGAGGAAGGAGGGAGATGAACAGGAAGGATCAATCTAGATTGAAAAAAAGGAAGACTGACTAAACTGCATAAAAGGCATAATTTTTTTTAAAAAGTAGATTACTGCATACAATGGCCATCGTGTTTCTCTAATTTCTTTGGGATATACTTTGAAGATGAAAACGTATGCATATCTGCTTAGCATTCTCTTTTTTAGAAAAGTGTGCTCATATCTGTAAAAATATAGTTTCTCTCTTAAATTGCATACACTGGATAAACTCACATCCGTATGAGCACAGATCTAGTTTTGTCACCAGTCTGAAGCTGTGCCTCAGTGCCCTGCCTGTACAACTACTGTCCACCATGATGTGACATCAGCCTTTGCTTTATGAGGTTGATATTTGCTCCATGACTCAGCCCCAAGCTAAGGCTCAGCTGCCTGAATTCAGGACATCCACATGCAAATACATTTTTCACATACAGGCTGTTCACTCTGGTCCTTGAATGGTATCATTAGCATTTGTCGTCATAGTGATGTATTTATTATAATTGAGGTGTTCTCAGGAAACCAGATTTAATAGTTTTAAATCAGAGCCCAACATGGACTTTTAGGCATTCCATTCACAGTAAATTTCATGCATGGTGAAAGGTTATGGAATGGGTTGCTATGGCATGCCTCTTCCATCTCACAAATTTCAGCTGGTCTACCATCACTCCACTCTGGGGTCTTGTGAGCCAGCCACACTGATACAGACAGGAAATTTCAGTTTACACCATCAGCCATGTAGCATATCTTCTACTGAAAATAGAGTGGGGGAAAAGGGTAGCTTAGCTGTTGAGTTTGTATCCTACACCCTTAAAGCACTTAGATTTGCCTTAATGGAGGAACTCATAACCCCAGGAGTGACAGGAATTTGGCTTTTCTTGGATTCAATTTATGACCCTTTGACTACTGAAGCCATTGCCCATCTGTTCAGCTATCATGTTCATGAAGGAGGTGGGACCCCCAACCCCAGGCACAGGTACTTGGCATCCCTCAGTTGGTACCAGGAACTTGCAAAAGTTTCTTACATCATAAGCACCTGCGTGGGATTACTGTGCACCGTTTTTCCTTAAACTGCCCTATTTCCTGCGTGTACATCCCCAGCATACTTAAAAAGGACAATGAGAGAGAGCCCTGAGGTGCTGGAATGCTCTGGTGCTCTACAGAAAAGATGAAGCGATTGAGTTAGACTCTTAAATATCTATGGCTGTCAGGTTGAATATGAGCAGCTATTCAGTGTTTTACTCTGGCAGGAGAACAAGTCCCCTGGAGGTGGGAAGCCATGCAGGTCCCTGGAAGTGTGAGCAGATTGTTAAAACAAGATCAGAGGTAGCCTGGACAGATGCCAGCTTCTACCCTTCATGCTTATACCCAAGGCTGGGGATGAACTTTTGCCTTAACCTGTTCCATGCTTGGAGGTGCCCAGTTTCCACCAAGGATGCCATGCTTGGACTTTAGCAGAGCCAGCTCATGCTCTTAGGGCCTGTCCCCTGCCACTCCTCCTGCCAGCAGAGCAGGTGTTGAGCCCCAGAGCAGGACTGGGGAGCATAGCTGCAAATCCAGAAGCCATGGCAACCCCTAGAGCAGGACCGAGGAGCATAGCTGCAGCATCCTTAAGCCATGACAGCTCCCCTCAGTATCAGAGGGGTTGGGCTTCGGAATCAGACCGCTTGAGGAAGGGTCTAGGTTAGAGCCCCAACTATTACAGAAACCTTTGTAAGTCCCTCCTGTCTACTTAGAGCAATGTGCCTTTCCATAGGCCAGGCGGAGAAAAATTCAGAGTGGTGACAGAGGAGGAACCCATGATTTAGAGAGTGAAATCAGGAGTTGGAGGTGGCTTTGGTTCTTCACCTGGGTCCCTGAGTTGGATGGAGGCTCCCAACCTGGTAGTGTGCAGATTTGTTGTTAGCCAGTGAAGGTAATATACTGATATGAGAATTAGGAGCAATAAATCCCTTTGTAAAAAGGAAAAACATCATACATTTGCTGTCATTACTGTTTATTCATATCAGCAATCTATATTAAGTACCTACTATGTACTGGGCTGTATTATAAGTGTTAGTAAGATTTTGAAGCACAAACTAGACAGTGTCTTTCTACCTTTGTCTTAGTTACTTTTCTCTCTCATTGTTGAGACAAAATACTTGGCGCCCAAAGTTAGAGAAGGGAAGGTTTATTTCTTACAGGTTGGAGGTTTCAGTCCATACTCAGTTGGCTCCAAGGCAAAATGACATGGCTGAGGGGCAGCAGTTCATGGCCGCCCCTGCAGCAAAGCAGTAACTGTGCAAAAACAGCCAGAAGACACATCTTCTTTCCGCTGTTACCCTGTATGCTGGCTCCATCCCAGGGCAGTTGTAGCACTCACACCACCAGTACCAGTGCTTGACAATGAACCAGTCACAAACCCTACATTTGACCATGTCCATTGCATGAGGCTTGGGAGTGGGGGAATGGGAACATAAACCATATCAACCTTCATGGTACTTATATTCTAAAGAAGCTGGAAGAGCATTAACAGGTAAACTGTAAACTGGACACTTTGAAGCAGGGCTCCAAGTTCCTTCCAGATTCTGTCTTCCTCATGAAGTGAAAAGTATTTTCACATGAGCAATACTTATTTTTTCATATCTATTTACCCCCCACATTTATAAAACATATCACATATTTCATAAAAATATGCATATAATATAAAATCTTTTAATTTTCTTAATACAAATCCTAAGCAAATGATGTAGAATTTGCTTTAATATTGTCTTGATTTTAGAAATGGATCAGCATTTATTAAGTGGGTCCTGAGGTCTCCTGGATGCTGCAGTTGTATATTATTTCATAGTGTCTGTGTATGTGTGTGTGTGTCTGTGTCTTTGTCTGTGTCTGTGTGTTTGCAAGTATATTTATCAAGGTGCTCAACAAAGATTAAACACTGATATCTCAACCATATGACCCACCACATCAGAACGTCTGGGTCTGCCTTTGGCCTTGCAAACTATTTTGGTCTCACTAGAGGCTGTCCTCAAGTCTTCTGTAACTTTTTCATTATTCTCATTCAGAACCTTATTCTGCACAATAGTCCCTGCCCATCTCATGTCACCAACACGAAAACTGAGATTCCAGCAGAGCCCCAGCGATTCCCTTGCTGCCACAGACCCTGGCTGCTGGACTGAGACTTGAACTCTGGTCTTTCTCCCTTCCTTTCTGTTCTCTGCCTCTGCTTCCCCCAGCCTCTCAAAGGGGTGGACTGTGGCCCCTAAATTTGACTCGATTTGACAAAAAGCTCCTAGAGTGCTGCAGCCCACGCCTCGCTTTTCTGAGAACTTGATGTAATAAAGTTGGCTTGATCTCCTCAGCCTGTATCTTAAGGGAACAAGTAAATTAAACAAGTAATTATATCCATAATGTTTTTAGAAGTTAGAAGATTTAAATATGTGAATCTCATCTGAGTGTGCAGCCTTTTGTCTGTGGTGTTTCCTGCCAAAAGATCTCTTGACAGGAAATAAACATTAAAATAATCTTTAATCCCTTGTCTGGTCTATTACCATTAACAATTGATGCACTTTAATTTTGTGGGGTTTTAACTACAAAATGGAACGGCTAAGTAGTGATAATTGGGTTTGGAATTATACGGTCATTTATATCAACAGAGATGCAAGAGGCTGGAAGGGAGGGTGATTAATTATTTACTATTTCCTGGCTGTGGTTCCTATTATAGAATTTTCTGATATGTTCTGCTGTGAACAATTATCACCAAATGAAAGTAAACAAATCTGTGATTTGAAGCCTTATTTAGAAGTTAGACTCCATTGGGTTGATGTGGGCTTGATTCCCAGGGACTCCATGGGCTGTGCTCCTTTTCCCAGGGTCCTGAAATCTCTGGACCTGAGTGTGCTTGTCTTTGTGCATTTCGACCTCCAAAATGGGCAGCTCTAGGAAGCACTGTAGTTTTAATTAAAAAAAAGAATTAAAGTTGGATCTGAGCTCTTCATCAAAGATACGTTTGTTTGGGGTGTGTGTGATTTATTCAATTTATTCCTCTACCTGACTCAGTTAAAAGGCATGGCAAAATTATCAGCCCACTGTAAGAATAAGTCTTGCTGTGCTGTTTCTCTTAGTGTTCCTGTGAGTTTTGGTGCATGTGTATATGTATGTATGCATGTAGGTGTGCATGTTAGAGGGAGGACCAATGCTCTGTGCCTCCACTTCCCCATCATCAGCCATGGGCAGACTGTCTAATGGGGCCTTTCAGGGATCAACCCCTCCAACATGCATTTTCTTCCTCTGTCCCCTCTGAGAGCCACCACACACACCCTAGTGCATCGTGTTGACTTCTCTTATAAGTGGCTCTTCCAAAGCCAAGAGCCAAATTTCTCTGACAGATTACCCGACATTGAAGGGCAGGTGAGTATTTGATATGAGGAGATTCATGCGGAGCAGGTGGACATTTAGGGGAAAGCCATAGATGTAAGTCTGTGACATTCATGGCCTCTGGTCCTTCCCTGATTCTGCAGTTCGAAGCCTTTGAAGACAGTTGAGTCTCTCTCCCCTCTGCATTTGCATCTTTATTTAAGTCCAGAAGGCACAAAATCCCATCCAGTGCTTTCCGACTAAATGAGAGCATCACCACCTACCCAGTGGTCCAGGCCCAGCACCAGGTGGTTAGATATGCTCCCCACCACATTCATGCTGGAGCTTCTCCCTTTGGCTGCAGAGAGCCCATCCATGTCACCATCTCCACCTTCTTCACCCTGCTCTGGTTATCTCTTCCTGGGTCAATGCAGGAGTTTCCCTCTGCTGTCCACCCTCTAGGCTACCCTGGATTCAAAGCATCTTCCGTGTACTTCTCCCCAGCCATAGAGGAGCCTTCACTTCCTGACTCTTTGGTCTGATGCCCTGTATCATGTCCTGTGATGAAAGAGTCCTGATGACTCCCTGTCTTCATGGTGTACACTGGTGTCACTAAAGAGAATAAGCAGAGGTGACAGGCTCAGTCCAGACTCACCTCTGCCCTTAAGTCAAATGTGACCCCAGCTGGGTTGAGGAAGCCACCCCACTCCCACCACCAACAGTGCATCTATCCTCTGCCCTTGGTGGTCTGGCCCCATGCTAGTTTGCAGCTTGTCCTCAGTTTCCCCAGACACAGCTCCTATGGCTGTAGAGGCTGACTTGGGAGTTCCAGGTTGGGAGGTGTGCACAGGCCTGGGGAGGCTCGCTTCTAGAAACCGGCTTAACTCCAGATTGTTGTTGTGTAGTTGTTATTTTTTTATTCTTATTAACTTTTTATTATTACTAACATGGGAGCAGTGTAGGACATTGGTGATGATTGTTCTATTTGGGAAAAATAGTTTGGTGATGGATAAACTGTGTGGCTTCTCTCCTGGAAAGCAGCCTCGGGTGATTCTGATATATTACTTGGTCCTGGAATTTCTCAGGCTCTACACTATTGTGTCTTAGACCAGATAACTCCTTGTTGCAGGGGTGACCTCTGCTTTACGGGACATTGAGCAACATCGTGGCTCTATCCATTGATGGCAGTAGCATAACCTCCCTTATCCCCCAAGTCGTGAAGTACCAAAAATGATGGCAAATGTCGCCATACACCCCTGGGGTACCAAATCACCCCTGGTGGATGACCTTTACTTAGGGTTGTTCCCTACACTATAGATCTTTATTTTATGAAAAAGCATTATTTCTAGCATTTCTATTACCAAAATCATAAAACAAAAAAGTAAGTTTTACTAAGGCTGGAATGATAACAGGAACTACTATTTAAATCATGTTCATTATGCATTGGGCCCACTCTAAACCCTGCTGTGCAGTCACTAATGTAACCCGCCTGAGAACCCCACGGGACAGTGTGTATGCTTCCCGGCCTGGCAGTAACCATGTGCCATAAGCCAGGTGGCCCAAAGTGATGCAGTTTAGTCCCTCGCATTTCCAGATGCCAGGGCTCTGCAGTCGGGATGCTGGCAGGATTATTACCTCTGGGGCTCGGAGTGAGCACAGGCTCCCTGCCCTGACCTAGCCTCTCACAGCTGTCATGTGTCCTCAGCTTGGTTTCAGCTGCAGCTGTGCGACCCTAGTCCCTGCCCATGTCTCCTTCTGTGGGTCTCTGTCTCTGCTGCTTCTTTGTATCCAGCCTCACTTTACCTTCACTCATGGCACCTGCCACATTGCCAAGGAAGATCACATGCAAAGGTAGACATGCCTTTGAGGAGAACACTGCTCATCCCAGGACAAGCGAGTGATACTCTTAACCCTTTTAAATTAAAGGAAACAGGCACAGAGCAGTTAAATGACTGCTGGGATCTTGGAGATGACCACAGAGATAAACGAGCCAGACACCAAAGTCTGCTCTGGTTCCACGGTCCAAGTTCAGAGGCTCCTTAACCCTCAGCCACAGCACCTCATGGGAACTTGGGGGACCAGTGCTCAGGCCCCAGCCCAGGTCACCAACAGAGACTCGGGTTTTAACAAGTCCTGTGGGGGATCCTGGAATACCCTAAAATTTGAGGATTTCTGATCAGAAGTGCAATGTAAGGGAAATAACAACAACAATGAAAACTTCCTAGATATCATTTGAGTGAGTTTTCAGACATTTGTGAAGTAGTCTTGGTTGGCAAAGCACCACCCTGATCTCTAAGGCCAGGGTGGTTCAGGAGAGCGCTGTTTATTTCTGGAAAGGAGCCTCCCCTCCGCTTCCCCCGTGCCTAGAAGTATTAGAGAAATGGCAAATGTTCATATCTTCGCCTCCATGAAGATGGAAAGCATCTTGTCAGAGATAAATTGAGAAAAACGTTTTCGTTTTGATAAGTCCCTCTTCTTTTTTAGACCTACAGCATGTCTCCTCCCCCCTGACTCTACAGGAGCAAAAGGAGTGCTCAAGCCCTCTTTATCAGCCCCTTTCTCCTCCCCAGAGCCCTCCCTCCAGGGAATTTATCACACCATTAGTGAGTAATAAAGTCAAGTAATTTTAGGTTCATTGGTACCTTGTTAATTGATCTTCATTTCCTGTTTTTTCACCTCAAAGCAAACACATCACTCACTGTGTGACACCCCAAATGTTGATCTCTGGTTAAATGCTTGATCTTTCAAGCTTTTAGTGTCTTTACTTCAGAAAACCTTTCCCCATCTGGTTGCAATTGCAAACTAGGCTTTAAAAAAAATTACAGAGTGTATAAAATATCGCCATCAGCAGGAGGGAGGTGATTGTCTTAAGAGTTAGTGGTGGACGTGGCCTAGCCCATAGGAGCCCATCGCTAAAATGCACCTGTGCAAGGAAAGATTCCACTCCTCCAAAGGAACAGATTTGGTGTGTCTGGGAAGTTCCGGCCTGGGCTGGGGGACCCAGAAGGAAATTGGACACATTGGTATTTCTCCTGAGCATAGAGCAGGCCACTTAATACAGACTTTGTCTAGTTTCCACTGAGAGAGGACCTGCATGGAGATTTAGCAATTAGCAGGTGATTCACACACTAAGGCAAGGCACAGGAATTCTGGAAGGTTTTTACTGTTGCTCTGTTTTGTTCTTAGTGGTAGTTATTGCTCACCACCAGGCTTCCCCACACAGTAGGGGAAAATAAACAATTAAAAGAATAGAAGCCCTTGGTAGAACTTTCAAATCTCTCCATAAGACTGGACAATAAAAGTTCCCTCATTTCCAAACTCCTCTTTAAGAGAAATCATCATTCAAGTTGTACCATGGATTTGCCCAGGAATATTGTATACATCTACCATCGGATGCCGAGCTGGGCTGGACATGCAGTTCAGTGGTAGAGCGCTTGTTCAATCTGTTCAAGGACTTGGCTTTGATCCCCAGCACTGCTTAAAACAACAACAGCAAAACAAAACAAATATGTGTAGCCATTTAAAAAATGCACACAACACATTATTGAATAAATGTTGCTCATTGCCTTGCTCTTTTCATTTAACAGTGTCTTGGAAATTATTTAGTGGCATGTGTGTTGCTAGAACTCCCAGCATGCTATGGCGACATAATGTCCTGTCACCTGGATGTCCTGTAATTGGCTTATTCATCCCTCTGTTGACAGGCATTTAAGTCACATTTTGTTGTTATCTGTGCTTTTCCACATGCCTGTTGTCTACTAGAGAAAGGGTGTCAAGAGAAAAGACTTCCCTGTAGCGGAAATGGGAGTAAAGATTTCTCAAGAATTGCTAACTAGTCATCTGAAAGGATTACACAGCTTCCTCGTCCGTGTTTATACACAGAGATGTCTGTGTCACTCCAGAGATTATCTCCACTAACAGCAGAAGGGACCCAAATACTATTGACATGTTTAGCAAGTCAGCAATTAGCACCCCACTTTTTAAAATTAATGGAGTGCTCATATTGTAGGGTTCTTCTGAAGCGGCCACTTCATAGCACTGTGTAGCCAGATCACCAAGTCTAGCCATGTTTTCCCCTTTCAATATATCACATTGATTTTCTGTATGACTTTATCTACTCAATACAAAGTGGGATTGAGCAGTTATTTGTCTGGATTTGACCATTCCTTATCAAACATTTATGATTTAGCTTTCACCACGGCATCTTCTTGTAAGGTGTTTCTTATTTTTATCTTTTTCCGTAAAGGTAGGCTTGTGTTGACAACCCTATAATAAATCTCTTTTGAAAGAAATGTGCTGTAAAGGAAGGAAAAGGGCTGGGGCTCTTTGTGTGTGTGTGTGTGTGGGGGGTTCCAAGAGGGGCAGTGTGAATTGTATGTAAACTGATGTCATCTTTTATTAATAGTAATTGATGTCCTGCCATAGGGCTTTGCAGAATATTAGGACCGAGTACTTCACAGAGGGCCACAGCAAGGGGCTACAATAAGGACCAGTTGGCTAATATATATGAGGGGGCAAAAGCATAGTGAAATTTAAAGTGGCATTAAAAACCAAAATTATAGCACAGGACACATTACCATTAATCTCCCTCAAAATACTCCACCTGTCACTTCTAACACACTTATCCCATCGTTCTTGCCACTTTCCGAAGCAGTTCTGGAGGTCCTCTTTCCTGAGTGCCTTTACAAATTACGGTAAAAAATATGTTCAGTGCTGTTGTGGAGTGCCATTGCACAGAAGGGCTCTCCTGTGAAAACATTAGGGTGTCCCATTCCACCCTCAGTCCCCGGATCTGCCGCTGAGTCTCTGGCTCTTCCCCAAAGTGAAAATGATACAAGTTAACTGTTTTGAATTGATTTTGATTGAGTGTTGGTAGCTGTTGAAACTGGAAATTGAACATGCATGCACGGCTGTGGCACGGCTGGGGCATGGCCGACCCAAGAACAGAGAGATGCCTCAAAGGGCAAGATAAGGCCACAGCTGAGGACACCTGGCTCCAACCCCACTTAACAAGATAGAGACTGCAGCTGCAGGAATTTCACTCCTGGAGTGAAATGCAACATGGAAATCTCTTCTCCTAAGATACTTCTCCTACATTAACATAACTTAGTTCTCCTAAATTAATGTAATCTGTTATTTGAAAAAGTCTTTTAACCATATCCAAGATCCTGCTGTTTCTTGAGTTTTCCACTCTACCCCTTTCCTTGTTTGAAAAGCTAAAAAGATATGGGCTGCACAGAGATGTTCCTTGTCTAACTCCCAGAGTCTCAAACTCTGCTAGAGGGTTTTGATCCTCCTGGAGCCCTAAAATGATACCACTTGTCTCATGTATTTAAGCCTTCACTGTACACTCACTTGGGAGACTGGGGATCTTGGCCAGGCCCCCAAGAATTGAAGACATCAAGGCAGCTACTACAGCTTAACTAAAGATATGAAAGAAGACTTTCAGAACTGCTTCAGAAAGTGGCAAGAAAATGACAGTGTGTCTGTTACTGTAATAAATTATTTAAATTTAAATATTCACCATATATTATCATCATACTGCATGTCTAAAGTTGGTCCAGCCAAGGCCAAATCTCACAGCCTCCTCTTGTCCCTACATAGAGTGCACGATGGCAAGTTCACCAGAGTTCTCTGAGAGTCTTGTTCAGAATTTCATCTGCATAAGTGCAAGGGATGAGACATCCATGCCCTTGATGCTGTCCTTTGTTCCAGTTCTCTCTCCTTGAGAGCATTTTCTCGCCTTTTGAAGAGAAAGCAATATGAAAAGACTTTATTCCATTCTTGAAAACTCTATTAAACACCTCTTCTGTTTTTAGCATCATGCGCTGGGGATCAATTCCAAGGATTCGGGGTGGATAAGACAGTACTACAAAATGCAGAGAACAGAAGGACGGTTGGAGGCTTGGAGCCCAGCACTGTAGAGCTGTGTGGCCTGGGACAGTCGTCTTCTCTTTTACCTGAAAGTAGCACGCATTTTCATCTCAGCATCGGTGGCTGAGAATGGAGGGTGTCGGGCAGCGTCCTTCTCAGGCTGCAGTCCTTGGCAGGGACTGGCTTGGGGAGGCTCTGCTCACCTCATGCCCGCAGCCCGGGGGCGGATGCAGCTTTTGGGTGATTGTTGGCCTGGAACCTTGGTTCATGGCTGGCTGTGGCTGGTGGGTTTTGCCTCACGGCCCTCCCCAAAAGGCGACTCACAGCACAGCAGCCAGCTTCTGTTCCAAGCGAGACAGTGAAGAACAAGAACTGGAGAGAAATGCAGAGGCTGGAATTGTTTTTGAAATTAGTCTTGGAAGTCACATCCCATTGCTTTTTTATTGAGATACAATTCAACACTGCAGTCCTGTCCTTTCTAAAGGGGACAATTCAAGGGGTTTTAGTATATTTACTAAGTTGCACAAGTATCCTAGCCATTCCAGAACGTTGTTATCACTCCCCAAGTAAACCCTGTCTCCATTAATACTACTCTGCATTCTTACTCCCACCTCTAGTAGTCACTTATTTGTTTTCCAGTCTGGACAATTCCTGTTAATGGAATCATACTATACATGGCCTTTTGTAATTGACTCTTTTGCTTAGTATAATGCTTTCAGGGTTCATTCATGTTGTAGCATGTGTTAGTGTTTCATTTCTTCTTATGGCCAAATAATATCCCATTCTATAGATATATCACATTTTGTTTACCATTCATCCATTTATATTGTTTCCACTTTGGGACTATTATGAATGATATTGCTGTGTGAGCATTTGCACATCTCTGGCTATTACAAATAATGGCTGTGATGAGCCTTTTACAGAGTTGCTTCTGTTTTCTTATTATTATGAATAATGCCGATATGAATATCCATGTACAAATTATAATATGGGCTTATATTTTCATACCAGTAGCTTTTTACAACTTGTTATGGTAACGACGCCCATAGCACCAGGGAAGTGTCTTCAAAGTTTTATATTATTTCAAATAAAAAGAGAAAAAGGAACTAGACAGTGATTGTATAGGTGATTGCAGTGTGTTTCAAGGAGGTGACTTTTGAATTGTACCCTGAATGCTGACAGTCCTAGAAAGATGTCAGCAAAGAAATTTCCAGCAAAGATACAGTAAGTGCAAAGGTCCTGGGGTGGAAATGCACTCGAACTTTTCAGAAGAGAGGAAGCAGCTCTGTTTCTAGCCTGGTGGAATGGTAGGTGGAGAGACTGAAAGGGTGGACAGCCACAGGTTGTGAATGCCCAGAAAGGAGTTATGAATTCTTCCTAATTGCAGTGAAAACCACTGTAAGTGTTAAAGCAAGCAAATGACATAGTTTCACTCATGCTTTTAAAAAGATACCTAGTTTTAGTGAGAATAACAAGTGATAAAGGCAGGAGTGGAAGCTGTGGGCTGTGTTGGGGTGCCTGGGGGATCTAAAAGACCAACAATAGGCAATGAAACCAGGTGACAGTAGTGGAAGTGGATTCCACTACCATGGTTGCAGTTGTAGGTTGCCCTGACTCTTTGTCCTGGACCACAAACTTCTAACTCCTCATGTCTGCACCCTGGTCACCGTTATGGCCTGGCCACCCCGAGGGCATCTTTGTAGGCATGATGGAGCCGCCACCAGTTCTGCAGGTGGCAGGTTGGGACAAGAGGACCAGCACACCTGATTGTGGGTTTCATGAGCCCCCTCCGAGGTCAGCTGGCTCCTTCTCAGCCTGTCCCTAGGATGACACCATTAGTCACATCCCCTTTCACTAGTAGGGATTCTGAGCTTGTAAATAATGTCTCTCTT
The DNA here is from genome assembly GCA_004027455.1 of Hydrochoerus hydrochaeris. Taxonomy (NCBI): domain Eukaryota; kingdom Metazoa; phylum Chordata; class Mammalia; order Rodentia; family Hydrochaeridae; genus Hydrochoerus; species Hydrochoerus hydrochaeris. The sequence continues at coordinate 141,835 of PVLA01004934.1, forward strand.
TTAGAATTTGAGCAGAGAGAAAAGCTGACCTGTCAAAACTCTGCACCCAAATATCTGATTATTTTCCATTTTGCGAATGAACCCAGTTTGTCAATATCGGCGCATCCGGGAAGAGCAGGCTGCCAGGCAGACAGTAGAATAGAAACACCGCATGGTGATGCATCGTGCGCACTCTAAATTAGGCTTCTTGAGGCTCGGTTCCTAAAGTGGGATTTTCCATAATTATTACCAGGTAAAAATAGGAAAATAGATTTTAAGGGAAAAAAAGTCACCGGCAAAAAGAGTCCAATTCTAAATGTGTGCATGTGCGTAAAACAGAATTTGCCAAACATGAATAGGCACTTACAATGTGAGTCGAATTGGCCCTGTCATGTGTCAGCCTAATAGCCTAAACCCTGGTTCAATACAATGAACTTGGGAAGGTTTGCTTAATGAAAGAACTGACGTTTTCTGTGCGGTGGTGGCATTCATCAGCCTACATCCTGTTCATTACGCTACAAAGGGCTGCCAATGGGAATTGGTAGGATCATCTATTAGGTAAACCTGAGGGGGACAAAAGATAGTGGAGGCCAGGGCCCTGTGGAGTTCTTTGCAGTGGTTGTGGTTACCCGGGTACTGAGCTCTAGGCAGAGGTGATGTGTTTCCCAGGTGGCATGAGGGCTTCTGGCATAATCTGGTCTCCCTATCCTGATACTTAAATTGTGTGGGACCCTGGAGAAAGGAATTTTTCAAGTGATCATGGTTTTGCTTTACTATTTGGGGATTTATAGGGTGGTTCGTAATTACTGATTTTTTCTCTCCCCTGAGCACATGGCATGGCTGTCTTTCCCTGCTGTGTGGCTGAATATGACCACTGGAAGTGGGGTGGGAGTGATGTACACCTCTTTGAGGCAGAGACTTAAAAGCCTAGCATGTGTTATACTACAATTACTTTTGTTCTGCTATGGTAACCAGCAATATTCTGAATATCAGCTGCCCTGTCAAGGCAGATCTTGGAAGAAAGATCCACGGAGGCTCCAAGACAGGCATGCAGAAAGAAGTTGTGCTTCTGTGTATGGCTGTGAGACAGTGAGATCTGGGGGTTGCTTGTTACCAGGCCCCAAACTGGTCCAACCTGACTGCTTATTCCCACCATAAGTCCCAGAGAGATCCTATTTTGACTATCAGAACAACTGAAGACAGGATAGCAGCTCACATGTACTATCTTTATAGTCTGCTTTGCAAGGCTGGGATATTGTACTTTGCTTTTTTCAAAAGAATCATTCTTAAAATCTGTATATGTTGGTAAATTTCACTTCACCTACAGCACTGTTTGATCTCAATGCCCATTTGAAGACGGAAGCAGATTCCTTCAGCTGCAAGTAAGGCCTTGAGTCATTCAGAAATGCAGACCAAACAAGATCCGCTGATTGGCAAGGTCATCTTGGGAAGGGCCTCTATGGAGGAAACAGCAAGTGCATTAATTCAGGGTGGGTTCGAGTCTGTGCTTTGTGCCTCTTACCTAATGGGACTGTTTGGTCGTGTGCTTTGCTGAGGAGATTAGTGATTGAAAGGAGATTTTAAAAGAAGAGATAAAAGTTTGCATTTAATACTCCTGACCTGCCCCATTCTAAGGTTTCCAAAGAGTCTCCTTAGTGCATTAAGACTTAAACCAGAAGACAGGTTCTCCTGAGACAGTGTCTGTGTCCGGGTTTTGACATAGTAAAGGGCTTCAGGGGGGCTGGAGGGAGGTAAGTGTCTGTATGTTGTCTCTAGTCCTCAAACACAACTGCCTCCCCAGTTATACATCCCTTCCATAATTGTCATAGGGGTTTTGAATTTCGAACTGTTGCATGTTTATTTACTAGATTTATTCGAGGTTAAAATAATATCCCCACACCTTCCTGGCGTTAGGCCCCATCATTCCCGTCTGCAGGCGGGCGAGTGCAGGGGTGCCGTGGTGCTCCACAAAGGTGAGTACCTTCTCTGTTTCCCTCGGTAAGTTCCCTCTGAGTGTCGGATAGGAGGCTGGATGACAGTGCGTAGGACAGCACAGGGCCAGCACGCAGGAATAAACACTGCACAGAACAGTGGGGAGAAGCCATGGGGCTTGGGTGTTGCCTGGCAGGTCAGGACGTGCAAGCAGCCTCTGTCCTTCGCTGACTGCAGCCTTGGTCCTGTTCTGCAGCCTCTCTCAAGCTCAGGTTTCTTCCCAGCACATGGGACTCAGTGGGCCTCCTTGACACCATCACCGGATGATTGTGAGAAGTAGGCCCATTAATGCTGGCAGTGCCCTCCGCCTAGCCCCTGCTGCTGATGGAAATGTCAGTGAGTGTCCTGCAGCATTGTACAGGGTGTCATCAAAAATACCGGGAATGTTGGATTTTTTAAATGTTTCATAGTAAAAGTCACATCGCATTGGTCCCTCTCAGAATACTCCCTCTCACCTCAAGCACGCGTACCCGTTGTGCTTGCTCGCCGCTTTCCACAGCAGCTCTAGAAGTCCTTTTTTTGTAATTGTCTTCAGTTGTGCTGTTATAGTTGCCAAAAGGTCCCCAATGGATTCAAAGCATTTGCTTTTCATGGTCCTTTTGCCTGTGGGGAGGAGCCACCAGTCACCACAGGCCCGGATGCAGTGAAGAGGTGCATGAAGACACTGTCATGTTTTAGGAGCTGCATTTCTGCTAGGTGACCGTCAGCCGCAGCACTGACCACCTATTTATCACACCTCGTGAAGACATGGAAGAGGAGCCCCAGAGCTGCTTCAGAAAGAGGCAGGAAGGGTGGGATAGGTGTGTTTGAGTATCTGGAAGGGGATTGGTGCCAAGGTGTCTTTTATGTGATATACTTCTAAATTTAATTTAAATCTGCACTTTATATTTTGATCATGCCTGGCATACTGATATGAGTGGGGGTGGGAGGTTCAGCCTTTGACACAAAATCCACGGTAGCCAAGGGAGAACGAAGGAGGCGGCACCCAGGCAGCTGCCAGTCTTAGACTATCCTAACCGGGGTCCTGACGGGGGCAGCACAGAACCATCTTCCTCGTGGTGCCCAGGATGACGGCCTTGCAGAGGGGCTATCCGGGACTCTCTGTGATGGAGCCCAGGTGGAGAAGTGTGTGGGGTCCAGAGCCAGAGCCTTCTTGGCTGTAATCGTCACTACTACAACATAATAGTTCTGTAACCAGGGGTGAGTTGGCTGTCCACTCTGACCTCAGTTTCTCTACCTGTAAAGTGGACACAGTGGTCCTTGTGATCGCATCATGAAGTGTTGTGGGTAGAAAGGCTTGTGTTTTATGAATAGCAGTGTGCTCAGTGAACGTCTGGTGAATTCTCCTTTGTTTAGATGGCCGTGGATTTCTTCAGGCCTGCCCCTCTGGTTGCCAACAGAGGACATCCCAGACTTCACTGCTGGTGACGTGTTTCCCCAGCAACCTCACCTCTGCTCTGCAACCTCTTGCAAAATAGGTTCAAAGGATTTGTTCTTGTATTTAATTAAAATTAGACTTGTGAGGACTACAGCTTTAAAAAACCCACTTCAGTACTTAATGTAAACACAATCTGTCATTCAAAGAATTCTGTTTATTTCATCTTCTAAAACTCCCACGTGTAAGTGTTCTCGTTCCATTTACCAGGAGCGAGGCACATTGCTTCATGCATTTGCTGGCAGCTTCTGTGAGAACTCGTGTGCAGCTCTTTGGCATTTAAAGTTGAGGTTTCTGCTCCTAGTAGCAGACTTTCTTTCTTCTTTTCTTTCTTTTTCCCTCTAGCATACTAGGCAAACACTGTACCACAGAGCTACCCCCGACCCTGTAGCAAGCCTTTCATAGAAGCAGAGCTATCTCCTTCAACACCATTTTTAGACCTGGACAGGTTAGCATCATTATTTAATGAGTTACCTCAAGATCAGAATATGTTTTCTGGGTACTTTCTTTGTAGAAAATTTAACCTGAGATGATTTTCATAAAAGGGTACTGATCAGAATAACCATCCCTATGCTCTGTTGTTCTAATGAACTCGTTCGGGAAATCATTCTTTTGTTTCTCTGTCTCCTGCCCTCAGAGCACATTGAATTTGCTTGTCCTACCAGTCACCTGTAACTGCGGGGCCATAATCAGTGCTTTCATCCTCTTCCTCTGAGTGCTGCTTCATGGTCTCTGGGATGTGCCCTTGGTCCCCATCCCATTGCACTCTGCCAAAGCTTATTTTAAAAACTGTAGCCATCAAACCACAACTCAATTCTTACACCCCATACACATCTCTCCCTCTGCTATTCATGAGTCCCCTTGGGCATCCTTTGAGTAGTACTTCCAGGACAAGAGCCACAAGGTACAATGTCATTAGGCAGCCTGAAAGGATGGTGGAAGCTTCTATTCATTTCTTTATTCACCATTCATCCTATGTGTCATTCATAAGTTATTCTTGCATTCTTGTCTTCTTCCTTTGAGCTGGGCACTCAGGACTTAAGAATGAATCGGAACCCTTCAGTTTAGGAAGGCCGGGGCATAAGAACACTGAGAATAGTCAGCAATGAGAAAAAGGTATCTCACTTTCCCAGGTATAGGGAGTAAATGCGGGTGGGGAGGAGGGCAGAGAGCTATAGAGGAGAAGCCAAGCAGTGGATGAGTGCTTGCAGATGTGCCCGAGAGGTTGAGCTATAGGTAGGACACAGAGGAAGGGCCTCCTGAGCAGAGGCATAGCATGTGCTGCAGCCCCAGCGAGGCCTGCGCAGTGCATCTGACTTTCCCCAGGAGATGGGATGGCCCGGTGTTCAGCTCCCCAACGGGTTTTCTCCACCGAAGCTCTAAGATATGGGACCTTCTCTGTTTTAAACAGGGAAGGACTTTATAAAGGCAACTTGCTTCAGAATTGTTGGAGGTGCTGAAGGAGTAGTTCTGTGGTTAGTCTCCAAGAACAGCTCCCTGAATAATACAGAAATGACCCACCAGGGAGCACCTACCACTGAAATCCTGACTGGGTGGCTAAGCCAAACCTCCTGCACTGACATGGCCCCGACTATACTTCCAGGAAGGTGGAGAATGAGTCTCCCAGTATTGGAAACAAGAAGACAGAAATCTTGGCTCAGGACAGAGGGAAGAGCCCACAAAAAGCCAGACATGCCCCCACCTCATACCTTTGTCTGTGTATCACATGACAACATCTAGCAATTGGGGGGATGGTTTTACGTCTACGATTAAAGCTACAAGGGAGTCCCGGAAAGGTAGTTTTTAATTTTACTACTTCTTCAACTAGACTAGTGGAACCCAGAGGCAGCGATGCCCTCCTGGGAGATTTCAGTGTTTGGGGCATTTTTTACTGTCACAACTGAGCTGAAGCAGTAACACTCCTGAATTGTAACGGGTAGTTGCCAGAGTTGCAGCTGACCGTTCTGTATTTCACAGGGCATCCCCAACCACAAGAATTAGCCAGCCTTTAGTATAAAAATGCTGAAGCTTACAAGATTTTGTTTAAGGAAAAGGCAAAATATTTTGTTTCCCTTTGGTGTATGTACTACTATTTCATCAGTAGATTTTCATTATTAGAATGAATTCTCCAGAAATAGTTGTCTTGTGCCCCTTCATCTTCTGCACCAGCCATGTATTTTGTTGGTTTTTGATGGGATTCTTTCTCTTCCCACCCCCAGAGGCAGACAGAAGGACTAGGCCGTGGCAGACTTCTTTCTGGCTGCCCCAGAAGCTTTCTTTATTCACAGGGTTTCTTGACATCCGTGGGCCAGGTTGAGCTATCCTTTCACACCTTGTCTCCTCTTGTCTCCCACCAGTGGGTCCAGCTGGAACACAGCCAGGCCATCTGGGACTTGGCAAAATCAGTCCGCTTGTGATGAGTTACCAACCACTCTTGGGTTACACCCTTGCATGTTTTCCTGTGCATCTGTCCCCACTGACTCTCCCACCATTCAGGGAGGGAACATCTTTACTAGCTCTGCAGTGACTCTGTTTAGGAAGTATGCAGTGATGCCTTCACGATCCTCATGATGCTGTGTGCTTCCCTGGTGCCTTGCTTTGATGAGATCTCTCAGACCTGGTGTCTGAGCAATTTAGGGGACAATCAGGCTTGTGACTAGAAATCCATCTCCCTCTCATAGTGGGTAACCCTGTAACAGTTGGTCACTCAAGCTGCACATCTCACAGCCCCACGTGAGGAATCCAGAAGGTTGCTGTACTGGCTGAATAGTATTTTAGTCAGATTTTTGTTGCAGTGTCAAATGTCTGAGACAACCAATTCAAAGAAGAAAAGGCTTATTTTGGCTCATGGTTTCAGAGGAGTTTCTCCTGAAACAAAGACACCTTCCAGGGTAGCCAGGAAGAAGAAATCCTCATTTCAAGTCACCACCCTTCAGCCTCCTTCAGCCTCTGGGCATGGGAGGAGAAACAACTCATCCCGCAATCCAACATAAACGAAACAACAGCCCTACATGATTGGTGGGCAGGATGAAGTGACACAAGGCAGCTCTTCCCAGAGGATTCATTCTAACAGTAAAAATCTACTGATGAAAAAATGTACATTTACTAATGGACTAGCTCGCACAGCAGAAGATCGTGATGGAAGGGTATGGCAGAGGACTCCTCCCCTCATGGCAGCCAAGAAGCAGAAAGCAGATGAAGATCCAGAGAGGATGGGACCAGGGAAATACAGTCCCCACAGTCACTCCCCTTGACCCACCCAAACATATGCAGAAGCCTGCTTTCCTTATCCCCTGATTGCCTCTCAGACCAGACAAGTTGTCCATCAAGATGAACTATCCCAAACAATATCCCCACGATTTCATCTCTCCACAGATAGCCAGGATGTGACCTTATTTGGAAGCAAGGCCTTTCAGATGCTATCATACCGGGTTAGGGTGGGATCTAACCTCAATTGCAGTGTCCTTAGAAGAGGCAGAAAAAGCCCAGAATATAGTGTGGAGATTGGGCTAGCAATCAGATTGATGCATCTACAGTGCCAGGGACAGCAAGGACTGTTAGTCACCACCAGAAGCTGAAAGAGAATGTGGGGAAGTTTCTCCCTCAGAGCTCCCAGAAGGGATCACACTTGAGAACATTTGTGTCTCAGGCAGCTGGCCTCCTGAACTGTGAGGTCACAGCTGAGACATTTCTACTGTTACGCCAGCCTGCTTCTGATGTCAGAAATGAGTACAGGTATCTTTAGTGGTTTAGCTTACTTAATATGACTCCATCAGGTGGTCCTTAGCATCCTTTCCAGATGGCCACCACTTCAAAGCTGGATGCTGACCTGGTTCTCTGCTGGTGCTCCAGAGCCCTGGTTTCCTCATCTGTAAAGTGGAGATTCCCTCTCTCCACTAAATGGAGACAGCATATGTAAAGCAGTTGGCAAGACACCTGGTTCCAAGTAAGTCACCAATAAATAACTGTCCTGATTATCATTGCTATCATTTAAAATGTAAATGTATTTAAGAATGCACTGTCAATATCCAATTACCCTTGCTAATATAAAGGACAGAAGGTATGGATTACAAAATGGAGTCTACCCTGGCAAATTGGTTTACATTTTAACAAGTAATGAGACGGACACACATGTGCTTAGTTTTGGGGAGTTCATTTATTCATTCACAGCCCACTGTGTCAGGGTATGGTCTGCACTGGGATAAGGAAGAAATATAACTTCAGACAATCTGTGGATAGCACCATTCACTCTGTGGGTGCTTAAGAGTTAACTATCATGCTGAGCAGTGAGGTCCTGATTAAAATCTACTCTGTCATTTTTCACCACTCCCTTTTTCCTAAGAATTGACAAAATCAGGATAATAGCAGATATCTTGATATGGCTTTATTCCGATATTTAAAGACACAGATGTTTAAATGATTGTGTCAGATTTAATTAACTCCTCCAGAAGACAACACAAAAAAATTTTCATGCACCTTTGAAATTTTCTTTCTTTGGGCTTTTCTTTTCTTTTCTTTTCCTTCTCTTCCTTCCTTCCTTCCTTCCTTCCTTCCTTCCTTCCTTCCTTCCTTCCTTTCTTTTTCTTTCTGTGTTCAGGGTCACAGCTGAGAGCAGGAAACCTTCCCAGACACACATACATGCAATTAGGGGCATTTATGACATAATCCAGTAGGGGAGGCTGCCATGCCTGCGGACACTGTGCTCTGTAACCAAGTGTGATGATTTAGAAAATGTGTATACTAAAGAAACCATGAAGCAGCGCAGGAAGGGTTTGGTCATTTTGACCAAGACTGGAGTGTGTGAGTACGTGTGTGGGTGTGCACATGCACACTCTTTTTGTTCAGCCTTCTGTAGGCATCCAGGTGCACAGGTGTGCCAGTGGGCAAGCAGGTGATTATGCCCACTGTGTCTCTAAACTGTGCCCAAACTGCACATAATCAGTTCATTCCAACTCGAGTAACCGGATTTTATCTCTTGCAAGGAGAACAGCCAAAAAGATACTTAAATAAAAACAACTGGATGGAATTTTAAAAGGCAGAGTGACCACAGAGGTCCCCAAAAGACCATCCCTGGTCTGGAGCCCCCCATTTTGAGGGCCAACATTTGTACTGATTATGGCCTGACAGCTCTTGAGTTTCCAATGATAACAGCCATCTGACTTGATCGGAGTTCAATGGATTTTCACTAAAATAGAATCATCGCCTTGGTGATGGATAGAAAAAGTAAAGCAATACATCCTGATAAATGCTCTGCCTGCCTCCTTCCTCTCCCCGGCGGTGACCTTGCACAATCCATAAGAGAGCAGAAGCAGAGCCTGGGCCACCGCCACAGTGTGCAGGACTTGGAAATTTAAGCAGCTTTGAAACACATCAATGGGGTGAAGGGGGAATGGTCTGAGAAAGTCATGGATCATGCTTAGAGGGCTCAGAGGGAAGTAGGGTATGCTGAAGGTCAGTAAGCAGGCATGTCCTGGAGGGACGGCCTGGGCTCTCATTTTCATTCATGGGAGGCTATGGCCCTTTGAAGTGAGATCGGGAGAAGACTACAGTAAAACTGGAATTTTCAGAGCCTGTAATTTCTTCTCCAGAGTGAAGAATAAGCAAAACCTAGAGCAAGAAGGTGCCCCGTCCTGGGCTCTCCCAGATAACAAGGGTAGGTGTACCAGGCATCCCTGAATGTTTTAAATCTGTTTTCCAGTTCAGTTACCTTAGCCACTTGGGGATGCTTTAAACATTATTGATCACCAGCAATCACACCAGTGCCACAACATGAAAAGAACCGCATCTAAAACAGGACAGTCTGGTGACCCAAGGATTAGTTGCATCCCCAGCCCCCAAGTCCTGTACCCCAGACTGGAAGAGATGCTTCTGGGTGATTGAATAACCAAGAAGTTAGAGGTTGGCAGGCACCCATTAGGGTTGGTTACAACTTGCTAAAGGAAAATATTAAAATAAAAATTAGATCATAAATTTGGAGCCACGGTAACCAAGCCTAACGTGCAAATTGCCAAACAAGTCAAGAGACTCATTAGCATTTTATGTAAATCAGTTATTACTGTTCTCCACTTCCTTAATTATCCATGTTATTTCAATACAACCCTTTCTTTGATGTCCCAATTCTATATTTAAATAGTGCAAGATTTCTATCGTATCCTCCCGCAGAGGTTTGTGCCATGCAAAAAACATGCCAAGAGCAGCTCTTTCCGGGACTACAGGGAAATGTTTAATTGGTTCATCCCATTTGAGTTATGAGGGCGTATTACTGAGCACATAAAATCAGAAACATGGAAAGTACTAGCTCAGAGAAGTTTACTAAAACCTGTGAGAGAGACCACTTGAAATCTTGCCCCCAAGACTTTTAGATTCTCGGTGGGAACTAATTCAAAGGGAAATTCTGCAAACTTCATTGAGCTCTGCTAAACAATTGATTTATAATCGAAATATTTGGAAATAAAATCCTTCAGCCATCTTCCCTGTGGCACACAGACTTGTTCTTTTGGTTGGATAAAAAGAGCACAGGTGACAGAGAGAGGAAGAAGTATAGCTGAAAGAGCAGAGGGGACCCAGTCTCTGCCTTCCACAGTATCACGGAGTAAGTTCACTGATTTGTTTTCTCACTTATCTAACATTAGTAAGAAACTCTAAAGTTACAAGATTTCAAAATGGCAGTGTAGCCACAGAAAAGTTAACACCTTTTTTGTTTAGCTGCAGGCTGTGTGCCTTTCTTTTCCTGCTGGCCACCTCATAATCCAAACTGCTTTTCAGATACTTTATTTAAAAAAAATAAAAATCAAGGAAAAAAATCTTTGAACATGAATTGTGACTAGAGATGGGGGAAATTTACTCTTCCCTTGTGTATTTGAACCATCACTCCGTCAGATCTGTTTTCCTCCTGGAAGAAGTAGCAGATCCAGAGTGCAGCTTGTCCACAGTACAGGGTACACTGACAGGCAGATTCAGTTCCAAGGGCAAGCAGTGTGTGGGTCTCTCTCACGTTGTCTACCTTAGTCTCCCCTCAGTGAAACGCCTTTAACAGTGCTATGCTGAAGGGTTGGTACTGAAGTTTGTGTTAATATATGCAGTGTTTTGTGGATAGTAGGCACTCAGTAAATGGCCAACTTGAGCTCTCGGACATGTATTGGGCAAAATGTTTGCATGAGATGCAACACTGAGATTGTAACACTGAATCCTTAAAACATTCATCAACATAAGGATTATGATTATGCATATTTAGCAGATAAGAAAATGAGATTTCCAAAGACCTGGGATTTTAATCCAAAAGTTTTCCAAGCTTTAAATAAGAATCATACAACATGGTAAGCATACAATTAACTAATTTTAAAAATCAGGTTTCTGTATCCTCTATCTGCTTCAATGTTTGTAGAAAGCTCATCTTTGCAAACTAAAGTCCTCTCAGTTTTAACCTGGTTGACTGGCTATTAATTTAATAAATTCTTTTATGGACCTTGGCATGTCCCAGGCAATTCTCTAAGTACTTATAACTAGTAATTCATTTTACCATGTCACAGATACTTATTTTGTGAGCCAGTATGGAGTTTTGTGGGAAAGATCCTATCTGGAAGACAAGTTCTCTCCCTTCCTAGTATTTAAAATCTTAAATATCCCTGGGCACTAACCCTTACATATGGCCTTGGAAAGGAAAGGAAATAAAAGAGTAAACTACATTTTTTTAAAACATGATTTTCTGACTAGACATATGGCATATCCATTATGGAAAAATTGGAAAATATAAAAGTTATAAAGAAGCAAAAGAAATGTTGATGCTTTAAAAATCTTAACATACACTGTTAAATTAAATCCAAGATGTTAGTGGAAAGAAAAGGCGCAAAGAATTTTTTCAGCTCTTCCTATATTTTTCTTGTTTTATGAGTTTGAGAGTAATTCAGACATGTGTATGGAAAGAGGGTTTCTAAAGGATTCAAGTTCTTTAGCTCTGCATTTTCCCTATCTTAGATTTTTGTGTGGATGCAAAGCTAGCATTGAGCAGAAAGTATCCTGCATATTCCTAGTCAAAATCAAAATGCGGAAAGTGACATGCCACTGTCCCGAAGAGAAGAATGTCTCAGACCTTGGCCCCTTCTGCGCCAGGCCTAGCTCCCTGTTCCATCTCCTCCCTGGGGCCTTGGTAGCATGAACCGTTTTCAGCTCACCCTGTATCTGTTTTCTTTACCCTGGGACTTCCTGCTGCAGAAAGCATGTTGCTGATCTGAGAACTTGCCTTCCTCTCTGTGACGGGCAGGCTTCATAAGCAGAAAGCACTTTGTTCCAAGTCTGAAAGTCTACAGTCTAAAATCATCATCATGTATTTTCATCAGGATGAAATATCGGGCGCTCTGCTCTGTGCAAGGTTTTATTAATGATGTGCTGTCAGGGGCTGGATGTTCTGCATATTTGCATATTAAACAGCTGAGTGAAGAAACATTCCTTTTATTGCTGCAGGGAATAAATCAGTTTAAAGCAAGTTCTCATCATTTATACTCCTTTCAGCTAAGTCTTCTTTTATTGAAATAAATTGTTGAAGTGCTTTGCTCATTCTTTGAATACTGATGAAATTTACCTTGATAGGACCTCAGGAAAAATAATATTTTCTTAAAGGTGCAGTATTGTACCATTTTTGAGTATTACTTTAATACATTATTGATAAGTTAATTTAAAAATATCAAGTGAAAGGAGAAAAAAAACAGGTTTGAATAAAGGTAGTGTTTCCTTTGGGTGATTTTGCCAAATGCATTTTTATTGGCAGTGCTTTAGCAAAGAAAAAAAAGAAAAGCAACAAAAGCAGTTCTTATTATTAGGGAGCATACTTTTTTCCCCTTTTTTAAGCATATTTTTTCTTCATGAACTATGAGCTGGTTTTACATTCAAGTTCCAGTGGGCAGTATATTTTAACCCCTCTCGTGGACCCCAAAGCCACTGTGCCCTGGGCAGTCAAAGGAGAGGTCCCAAGTAATCAGGCTGTTTCCAAAATGTGACACAGATTTCCTGTGTGTCTTGGGGAAAGGTCCCAGGCTATTGAACAGAATCTTTGGAAATAGTTTGGATTCTATGGTGTACTGGTTATTTTCTGTCCATGTCAGAAGTTGAAAACTCATTTGTTAGGCCGTTTATGATGTGGAAACAGTTTTTGGGAAAATATTTTGGGCCACATTGTGGCTTTGAAAACTTGATTGCTGATCAACATGTTTTGAATTGGGGAATCTCATAGAGAAAGTCAGATTCCAGCTTCTGTGGGAAAGGGAAGAGATTGTATAACCCCAAACCATTGTCCATTGCACGCGTGGCGCCTGCTCTAGAAGGGGCATGCCCACTCGGTTTGCTGCTGTCCCACTGCTGCCTGTCATCTTACACTGATTCAAATCTGGTCTGAGCCATTTTTGATGCCTGGCTGGGGCATCAGGCAGTGCCTTTTCTGTCCCTGTCTATACCTTTGCTTTAATGGTGACCTCAGTTATGTTCAGTGCCTCGACATTGCCAGTCACATCGTATGATCCAGTTAGAGTTAGCTGCTGTTAAGACACATGAAATACATGTCTTATCTCCTTCATGCTGTCCTTCTAAGTTTAGAACCAAGCATTATTTAAGCCTACAATTTCTTCCTTCCAAATTAGCTTTATTTTTAAAAAGTAGCCTTCTCGGCTCCTGTACATTTTTGCCCAAATATCTGCTTTTCAGAGACGCCTCCCCTGGCCACTGCTTAACGTAGTGAATTTCTTCCTAAGTTTTCTCTCCCTGAGTCTCTCCCTTGCTTTGTATTTCCTTATAATATCACCAATACTCTATTCCATCTGTCCATTTGATAACTGTCTCACCCCCTCTTCCCTTCGGTAAAGCAGATGCCATGAAAGCTCAAGTTCTGGTCTGTTTTGATCCCTGTTGTGTGTTTTTCACCCATATCCATGCCTGGCCCTTAGGAGATAAAGTATGTGCTTAATAAATATGGAGTCTCTGGATGCATGAATGGATGTATGGATATATGAATGGATGAATGGATGGATTTATCATGGTTTACAGATAAATCTCAATCTCAGTCTTTACAGAAATCAACAAAACCATCACTGTTAGGCACCTGTTATGTGTTGGTTGCAGCATGGGACAAAAGATGCACAAGGCAGAGCTCTAGAGCTCAGGAAGCTGATTCACACCAGCACTCCACACCCAAAAATTCTTGCATGGATCCATGAACTAGTTTGAACATAGGTGTGGATTTGTGAAATATAAAAACACATGGAAACTTGACTTGGAGAACAGGGAAGTCTTGCTAAACGGAATTGGTTCTGAGATAGGGCTGGAAGCAGGTTGGGGTTTGGACCAAGGGCTAGAAAGGAGGTGTGATAGAAAAATTCTCTTTGTTCAGATCCCCCTTCCAGGCTCCACACTCATCTGCTCACTGACCCCTTGGAGGAACCCCATAAAGAGGTATGTTCTTCCCTTTTTACCCTGGGAATAACTGAGGCTCAACAAAGGAATACTGCATATGTTTTGTGGAAGAAGCCTGTGTGCAAGGTCATTTCGGCTTGGTCCAGGCTCTTTTCTTCTGAATGCACTGCTCCCATCCCCGGAGGAGGGACCAGAAATGCTGGCGATTGCAGAGCCTGTTTCGAGAATCTCGGGTGCCATTGGGTGAAACGAGACTGGTGCAGTGACTGTGGAGGCTCCAGGACTTCAAACCAGGGTGTAGATTTGGCGAAAATGACCCGCTGTGTGAGAGATCGAGGTGGTTTACAGGCATCTGAGATTCTAGGGTCTATTTTTCATCATGGTGGTGACATAGTAAAGGGTAGAGACATGGGTCAGGCCTTCAAAGATCACACAATTGTATTAGTACAGCTTCTTTTTCTCCTTCCCCCTCTTCCTCTTTCTCCTTGTCTTCTTCATTATGAAACAGTCAGAAGCTCCTTGTCTCAGACATTTTCTTCTTTGCTGAGTCATGATATCCAACACTCATAATTTAAAGAAGGAGGGGTTAACTTGCTGCCTATGACAGGACAGCGTGGCAGAGGGGCATGGTGGAAAAGAGCTGCCTGAGAGGGCAGGATGGACAAGTCAGAGTCAACTGACAAACTGGGCCAAGAGATCACGCTTCCAGGTCACACCCACTGAGCAGACCCTACCTCCTAAGCGAGTCACCTATAACACCCACAGAAGTCAGTCACCTTCCATAGGTCCCACCCATGATTTTTTGAGGCTTTGGGGAACATTAGATATAAACCATAATACTGCTTTTCCTGCTCCTTGCAGGGGGAAGCACTGTCTCCATATAAATCATTTGTGACACAAGGGCCTTACTGTAATTGGAAAATGCACATTTAATAACAGAGAAACACCCAAACATCCTCCCTTGATGGCCAATCAAGTGGACACCAGCATGCTTGCTGCCTGGAGGAAGAGATACTCAGAGATAGCACTTTTAGAGCAGCATTGTCATTGTCTTTGCTTTGGTAGTTCTCTGAGCAATAGGATCGCCCATCCATAGGCAGCTGAGCTCCCTGGTGCTCTTTAAATCATGGAGTCGTAACAGACCTGGCAACCTGGCTGTGTGACTTTATTTACTCACTTCTGCTAACCTCAGTTTCTGCATATGTCAGATGGGCACGGTATTAGTCTTGCCCTCATGGATTTAGAGTGTATTTTAAGTAAGGAAAGACACGTAGAGCAGGCTGTGCAATACACAAACTGGCCAGTGCACATGTGGCAGCATTTCAACTGAGATTTAAATAAAATTTAAAAAAAACAAACCCAGCCCTTATTCACACATTTAAGCCCCGTGTGCCTAGCAACTACCACATTGGACATCACAGACACAGGGGTCACTGTGTTACAATAGAAAGTTCTGGACTAGACTGGAATAAAGCCCTGAGCACAATGTCCATCACAACATATGCTATGCTAGTCCTTAATTTTATTTGTATTCATCTATAAAGAAATGAGAGGAGAAATCTGTGTACCTGAAGCAGGACCCTTTTCATCATGACTTCCAAAAAGTGGAGTCCTGGCCACCCAGTAACCCCTCCATATATAAAGAAAAAAGGAAAAAAAGGAAGAAGCCAAGTATGGTAAAATAGAGCTCTCTGTCTATTAGGGTCCCTGGGGACGGACACAGGCTTGAGGGCTCCTGATCTGATCTCAGTGGAATCCCAAATTACAGGTGTTAACCTGATTAGCCCGTGCCTGGCTCCTCATTAATTGCCCAAAGTGGACAGGACAGTTTCCAACACTCAGCAAAAATGGTTTGGTGTTGACTCTGCCACTTACTGCTTAGTGGCTTCAGAAAGTTACTCTCCAGTCAGGGTTTATTTTCTTAAATTCTTGGTTTGAGAACTCTGTGGATGGCTGCTGAAGTCCTGGGCCCCATCTCTAGGGTCCTTAACTCTCCATGCCTGGGGCCCAGAATTCTGCGTTTCTGCTGAGGCTCTCTGCCCACTCAGATCACACCTAGAGGAGCCTCTTTTTGTAAACCTCGGTTTCTTTCTGGTTAGAGTTGTTTCCATGCCCAAAATTACTGTGATGATTGAGGAAATGATTTTGTATGTAACGTTCATAGCCAGTGACATTGAAGATACTCAACAGATGGCATTTGTGGTTACTTTGATCTATTTTTACTAATTATTCTTCTTACACTTACAAAGTGGGATCTTCCAGAGTCTCTTACATGGGAAAACTGGGCATGACTCATAGTACCACATTTTTATCACAAAATAACCATTTTGGGTTTAAACTAGTAAAGATCCTTTCAACCCAGATCCATGTGGATCAGTGAAAGTGGGTATACCGCCACAAGTAGAAACAAAGACCTACCTGGGTGATCTCTTATTAAGAAAAAAAAATGGTTTATGATGAGACATGTAGTTGGCTAACCTTGGAGATGAGGCAGCTTCTGGTACTGTCACCTGTGTCCCTCTGCTGTACAGTTGCTGTATTCTCTTTCTCTGACTGGCTTCTTTTGCCACTGCCGGATTCATCCATTCTCTGCCCTCATCATTTTGACTTGTGCATGATTCTTTTTGCTCACAATAGTGCAGCTCCTTCCAGTCTCAAGGTGACTTTGCATCTATCAACCATTCCTGCTACCACAGGTGTAGGGTAGCTTTCCCAGTTTTTGAATGCAAGACCCATATTGATGGGGGTTGTTTTTTCCACTGGCAAGTTGCAAATCAAGCCTTTGCACTGATGGTGCTGATATCATCGGAGCCACATCTTTTGAGGTGTATGAGTAAAGCGTGGAGCAGTATGAGGACACCTGCATAGGTGACCCTAGACCATGAGCATTTTCCTTAGACACGATATGGGTGGTCAGGGACGACTAGTTTGGATTTTATGGTTTAGGGCTAACTGAATTACAGTGAAATCTGTAGAATGTTGAGTCAGGTCAAGCTCAGAATTCCTTTCCTGTCCACCCATGTGCAGTTGTCTGAATTATTACAGGACCTCACTGGGAAGCACGCATACCTGCTGGGTCCAGCCGCTCTTCATGATGGTAATACCCTGTAGTGAAGAAGTCACCTGGCTCTCGGAGTCCTAATAGCCGAGAAGGGCCCAGCCTACGTAGTTGATGTCTAGGGGCTGGGGAGACCAGTTACCTTTCTCCAGGTAACTGCTTTGAACTATAACTACAATGGGGGCTGCATTATACTGAACTACAGAGCTGCCATAGCTCTCACCTAACTGAGCTTTTCTTTGTTCCCATTTATATCTTTAGTTATATCTTCAACAGTGAACCAGGAAATTAACTGGTGATTCACTCCTCTTGTAGTTGGAGCCTGGAAATACAGTATGTATCAGAAACCTGGGGACACATGTTACCTTACACAAGTGTCTGTGGAAGTGCACCAGGGACCTTACTTGGGAATGTTCCCATTTTGATTTTTGTTCTGGGGTATCCTATGGCCACAGTATGTGGAGTTTTTCTCTTCAATATTCACTGTAACATGGTCCACCCCTTGAGATACAGCCATTTAGCTTGCTAGTGTCTCCCCTGCCCCTTGCAGTGTGATGTCTAGTCAGAGTTTCCATTCTGATTTTATGATCTGAGAGGCATGGGAGAGATCTATGAAGTCATCCTGTCTGTGCTTGGCCAGGGTAGGATTGATCCCTAATGGTGCAGTCAGGTATTTGGTCCAGCATCATTTCAATGCCTCACTTGAGGCCCCAGGATGCCACTGCCTCCCCTCGGGGAGCTAGTCTATAACCTAATAACTTGCACTGTGTGATTTTTTTTTGTATACATCTAATATTCAGAGTCCAACACAATATGCCTATAAAGAACTAAGTCTGTTAAAGGCAGTTTTTCACCTAGAAATGTTCTTATAATAGTCACCTCTGTTATAAATCTTGATCCAGTGTAGAAGGTAAGTGCATGTTGCAACTGGACCAAGGGACTATTTATTGTAAAATACAGGAATAGCCCCCAAAATGAGAATTAATGCTGAAAATCCACTCAGTCTGCCAGCAGTGTGTACACACAGCAACTGTTCTGTGTGTAATACTTCACATAGCAATATGTGTTTTGCTTATGTGGTGCTAAGTGCAAAAGCAGAAGATTCTGCTATTGAATGAACTGCACAGAATTCATATCCTCCCTCTTTGAAATTACTGTGACAGTTGCCCTCATTCTGCTCACCAAGGAATGAGACCCTGGCTGGTGTCTTTCTTCCACTGGGGCCTTTCTGTGGTCTCGGTCACTGTGGAGAGCACTGTGGGGGGCTGATTACGGCTGATGGGAAGCTGAGGGGGCAGGGTGGAGAGGAGGAAGAAGGTATGAGAGAAAGGGAAGAGAAACAGGGGTGTGGAGTGGAGTATGGGGAACAGGAGAAGGAAATTTAGAATTGGCATAGAGATATCCATAAGGCAAAGGGAACACAGAAAGATGGGGAGATGAAAGGAAGCAATAGTGAATGAGATAAAGAAGGAAAAAAAGAAGTCATCAATTTGGGATCTATAGGCTAGGGAAAGACATTCAT
Organism: Hydrochoerus hydrochaeris; assembly: GCA_004027455.1. Lineage (NCBI taxonomy): Eukaryota > Metazoa > Chordata > Mammalia > Rodentia > Hydrochaeridae > Hydrochoerus > Hydrochoerus hydrochaeris. Next base: position 160,219 of record PVLA01004934.1, read on the forward strand.
TTTATCACTGCCAGGTGACCCCTGGAAGTGCTATCTTCTAGATCCTTCCTTCGCTGTAGGTATCTGGTTCCCAAAGTGTGGCTCATCTACCAGCAACATCAGAGGCTTCCCCTGGGAATTTGTTAGAAATGCATATTCCCTGGCCCAACCCCAGATAGCTTGGAGCAGAGATACCAGGGAGGAGACTCAGCCATCTGTGTGTGTGCAATCCCTGCCACACTTTCAGTGCCAAGTCCAGCACCACTGTTGTATGCCATGCTTTTAGGAATCAGACTCTTCTTAGGAGGCATTTCTAAGTGGAGGGGACTCTACCCCACCCCACATGCCTTCTAGCTGTTTGTCTAACAGAGACAGAAGTCTCCTTGTAGAAAGCACCTTGTCTGGCCCAGAGACAGGCTTCCTCCTGAAACTCACCCAGAAGGCAAAGTCCCTCCCTTCCTTCCTTCCTTCCTTCCTTCCTTCCTTCCTTCCTTCCTTCCTTCCTTCTTCTCTCTCTCTCTCTCTTTCTCTCTTCTTTCTTTCTCTTCTTTCTTTCTCTGTTTCTCTCTTCTTTCTTTTCTTTCTTTCTCTCTCTCCTTCCTTTCTTCCTCTCTCTCCTTCCTCTCTTCCTCTCTCCTTTCTTCCTCTCTTCTTTCTTTCTTTCTT